>JAOXYF010000010.1:9514037-9532097 GCA_028565775.1 Sternarchorhynchus goeldii
GTGGTGGTTGTCGGGGGGTGGGGGGGGGGGTTAGAGAGATTGAGACAGGGGACTTTACGCAAGTTAGACAAAGCCATTAAAGCGGAGAGCAGGTGAGTTATGTGGGATTTTAATTAAAGGTATTGCGAGCTGTTAATAGCACTCATTAATTATTAGGGCCATATCAGCACAGACCTGCTGGCGCCTCCTGTCTGGTGTCACCTTGCTGATCACGTCACTGTTCGAAATCAGTCTTAATGATGTTCCTTTACAAGGGCATCTACAAGAAAGCTTCCACAAGCACACACTTACATTTGTGCTACTGAATTAAATGTAATTTAGCTAATTATAATTATAACTGTAGCAGGAGGAAACCCAGAGAGAGAGGTATTCATTATGTGTATGTATTAAATTTCAGATATACTAAAGCCAGAAACGATGAAGGCATTGCACTTGCGATTCAGCATCAGCCGACAGGAGAACACCAGGTCCCAAAAACCAGTAGTCCGATGTAATCCAGCACTGGTTTTATAATCAAAATCAGCCATATCCACTGATCTTATATATAAAGGAATTAGGTATGTCTAGGTAAAAACAATGTATCACGCTTCTTTTTTGAACCTTCTTGCCTAGCAGTGTTATGAAGCAACCGGATGAGAACACGATAATGGGTAAACAGAAGATCATAGATATGCAGCCTCTCCAGGGAACTGTGCTCATCCTAACTGATAAACGCACGTCAGACACCCCCCCCCCCCAAACCTTCCATCACCACTTACATTCAAGCACCACATTTACCAGCAAAAAGTGTAAGCATTGATTCAGTAAGACCTTGCAGATCACATGAAAAGTTGGCTTTAGTATGACAAATAGTATAGAATTCCATGTTCAAAAACCCTGTGTAAAAAGATCCATCTCTATGAGTTCTTCATTCTAGCTGCTCCTGCTGCCTGCACCTGAGCTTGGCATTAAAATTTAATGTGTGGAAACATTTCTTGCACTGAATCCAGATTCCCTACAGGACTCATGCTATAGGGCTTTAGACACCTCACTTCTATACGAATTTTAATTGGATCTCCGTTCTTGTACGACTCCTTAGACTGATACAGGTGCATCTACACTCATACACCCAAGTGTTAAAAGTTCTGCTTCCATTGTAACTTGGAGGTTGGAAAAGGGTTTCAACCCCAGTTGTGTTATGTTCCTACAAAAACACCTGGTTTCCACAAGACAAGCATCATGAGATATATTTGCATCTTTGTGAGCTGTTTAGGGAATAACAAACTGGCTGTACTTTTCCACTGTATGGCTCTCTCACACACACAAACACACACACCCCTCCACATGCACACATGCACGCACATGCGTGGTTTCTCCAGTGACACTATTATTTGCAACAGTTCCTAAATTAAATATAGATTTTTGTTTGTTTGTTGTTGACTTTTTGTTAAAAATTTAATTTGGGACATGGTGTTTTTTGTCCATATGCAGGTTGGAAGTGAAGTTTTAAATAAGAAATAAGGAGTTCTGGAGAATAAAAGCAGAGTATTTTTCCAGCTCGTTGCCATCACAGACTGAGAGTTCCTGCCCACTCATGATGAGAAAGGAGTGAACGAAATAACAAAATTAAAGCTTAAATTTCACTCTCCAAAGACCTACTTTCTCAATTGGGAGAGTGTGTATGACTGCATAGCTGTCTTTTTAGCAGTTCTTTTCTAGATGAAGTCACAAAATATTTCTCTCTTCTTTGTTTATTTTTTTCTGAGAGTTGAATTCTCCTTTGCCTCTTCCTGTCTGCTTTCACTCACAGTTTTCCATTCCCTCTTTATTCCCCCTCTTTCCTTCTCTCAATCAACCCGAATCGAATTTCCGTTACAGCTTTTTCCAGCGTTCACACTGCGGCAAAAGACGCTCCCAGGAAGGAAGTAGAAGGAAGCCTAGAGCTCTATGGAAGGCCGCAACTAATGAGGTTACTGAGATAACAGTTAGCCGCCATTCTGAGAGCCAACTGCCAGGTCTCTGCGCGTTCTGATATGCAAGAAGCGGTTTCCAGTTTCGTTTTCGGTCAGCCAGACCAGGTGGGTCACAACGTGAAACAAATAGCCCGACAAAGCGGCGTACCGGCTCGTAAGCACCGGCGGGACCTAGAACACGCTTCCACATACGTGAGCTTCAGCACTCTGTCGCGATCTGATCCGAAGAGAGATATACACCCGACAAGATGATGCAGTGAGCAGCAGGAGATACAGCATTTTCATTCTTTTAATGATTCTTTTAATGATGTCTAGTCCAGAATGTCGCCGTTTCAAAGACGTTGTAACGTTATTGTAGCAATTACTCTTCTCTGGATGTGGTTAAACCATAGGAGATGAAAGCACTTACTATCCATTAAAATCACTTTAAAAAGTATCTAACTGCTCCGTCACTATTTTATGCAAAACATTTATCACCGTACGAGCTTCAGCATGATGATTATGGAAGCACCCGCTTCCTTGTCTAATGAACGCCGCGCGTCTGCTAAACTCGCTCCTTTCCACGCTGAGCCTGATCCGGTCCACATTTTGGTTCTGCGCCAGCTTCAAACACGCATAGACCAAGTCAATCAGGGTTGCAAAATACTAATGGCTTGACCCGGGTGTGCTAGGAGAGAAAACCGAATACAAATGCGAAATTAGGATCCTCAGGGCCTTGAAAGAAATCCTGCTCTACGTGATTTGCTCACCTAACTAGAATGTGGAAGTTGCCACTCAAACCTTATCATATGAATAAAAGAAGTAACAATAACAAAATGATTAACTGGTAGTTTATGTACCTGTGAGTCAGCGCAGCCAAGGTACAGAGGTTGATTCACGACACACTACACAACAACGACAATGCAATTGGCACATTCTCAGCAGCACAGAACAGAGCCCATTTGCATGGTTTGTGCGTGCGTGTGTATACATCTGTGTGTATTTGGTTGCAATCCACATTTCATTAAGTCAGAGCTTAGAATGGATTGGTACAGACTGGAACAAGATTATGACATCCAAGCCATTGTGATTCCATTTCAGACACCTAAACCTCTGTGTGTGTGTGTGTGTGTGTGTGTGTGTGTGTGTGTGTGTGTGTGTGTGTGTGTGTGAGAGAGAGAGAGAGAGAGAGAGAGATCAGTGAATGAATGAGTAACCGAGAAAGAGGAAAAGATGCATTTAGACATGCAATATGAAATATGTAAACATTCATATCTGTCATCCATTTAATAACAGTAGCATTTAATAACAGTTTTTTTTAAATTCACTTAATTGAAATGAAATCCACAACCTCTTACTCCTTAAACAGTTGAACCTTTTACTCCAAATACACATAGACACTCACATATTTGGTAAGCCAATAACACTTAAATTAAACCAAACTAAAATTATGTCTGTGGGTAAGAACACAATTTGGTGCAATACACACAGACACACACACACAATCTCTGTACTGCTCCTATCACACAAGGGCATCAACTTCCGCCACACCTACCAGTTCGGCAAACACAACAGCACCACAGTACCATATGAAATCGCAGATCATTACCAAGGAGCTACTTCACTGCACCTAAACTCACTCTATAACACTCACACACACACACACGACACCAAGGAACACGGCTATTTTTGATTCTCACGCCTAGAAAAGCAACACGTTCCTTGCCTTCTGCAGAGGAAGCACTTAGAAAGTGAAAGAGAGGGAAAGGGAAGAGGAAAACAGAAAAAAGACTGATAGAAATGTACAGAGAGACAAGGGGCAAGGGTTACCAAGAACATGAAATGAGGCTCATCAAGTGAAACCTGACAGTCCTAAAAAAAAATAGACATTTTGGGCTAAATGCTCCACCAGATGCATGGAATATCTTCTCAGGCAGCACCTGGTTTAACAAGAAAGGAAATGTTGAAAATAAAGCTAATTCACTCTGATCACGGACAACTGCAGACTGAATAAAACACAGTTTTTAGACTGTTGACTATCCAGATAGCTTGAACTATTTCCAGAAAATAAATGTTAAAATGGATAATAATGCTAGCATAGCTTTTTACACTAAATTTGGAATCTGTGTATTGATAGTAAGACACCAGAACTTCCTCCTGGCTTGGTTTTTCTACCTTGGTGCCAAATCTCAGTCCAACCCCCTCCTCTGCCCTTTTTCCTCTTTCAGTGAAAACAAGCCGTGTTTCTGGCAGTCATGGGCATCTTACGTTTATCATTTTCTTGCAAAAGTCCCAAGCACAGTATCAGGATGCGTCACCTCACTTCCTTCTTGCTCATGGACACCACTGTTTAGCTCATAAGCCGTTTTGGACAGGAGTGGAAAGAGGCAGCACTTTAAGTTCTCCAACACATCTACATTTTCTCTTGAAAGGCTGGTCAAACAGCTGAAGACAGGCATGTTAAGGCTGGCAAAACACTTAACTGCAGAGTAGTGTAGGCCTTCAAGCCTGAATAAAACCACACATTGAGTTAAAAGACTAAATTATAGGCTCTTTAGAGTGTTTGTTTAAATGGAAAGTAAAGTCCTAAACACTGGCTGACCAGCATTCTCTCACTTCAGGCCATCACCCACCTCACAAGGTACTGATCCACCTCACCCTTTCAGACGGTTGTGGTCACCTACCTCCACCTTTCAGGTAGCCATCCACCACAATTTAGCCTGATAGCGGCCCAGAAGAATAAGACATGTTCAACGCAAATCGGACATGCCAAATGCCCATGGGTCCGGTGAGCACTCGAGCCCTTGTTTGCCCTCTACAAAAGGAAAATTCTAGGTCCCTGGGTTTTCCCGCTTTTAGTCGGCCATTCACAGCAGGCCATGGCAGTTGCTTCTCTTGACCGATGCCACCTGCCGTGTTCCTTCTGTAGCCTGCGAAGCTACACGGACACTAGCGGTCAAGCGCCTCGAATGAATGCGGGCTGCGTCGTGGAGTGCTGTGTGATACTGCAGTACAACACCACACGCTGCTATGGAAAAGGTCGAAAGGCCAAGCATTAGCTGGGGGCGAAACACTTGCACAGAGATATCCCACGAGGTCTGGTTATGAGTACTAATCTCCTCACGTTTTGAAGGTTTGAACTGAGTGGAACATAGCATTAGCATAGCGGTGTGTGTGTGTGTGTGTGTGTGTTTCCTTTCATCAGGTCATCTCTTGGTTTCTCTTCTCTTTTCCCGGAACGAAGTGGCTAGGATTAGCGCAGGAATGGAGAGGATTCTGGGAAAATAGGTTGATTGTGTGGAACAGCAGTGTGGTGGAGAGAGCTCGCACACAAAAACAAAACCTTCAAGAGAACCAGTATCCTCTGGGCATCACAGAAACAAATTAAACCATCCATGGAATCAACTAATCAATATTTACTTGGAGACACATTTTGAACATGCACGCATCTTCACTACAAAATGTTCGACAGGATTTAATATCTTTTACAGCAAGGGCTAAAGCTGACATACACAGGAAGGTTCAGTAGTTTGCTACTACAGTTACACAATATTGTTTAGTAATGTTTAACACAATACTGGCCTTTGCAGTATTGGTTATATGCAGAAGGCTGTGTGTGCATATTAACTCTAACAAATCACAATTTTTTTTATTGTGCGCTGTAAAGCATCCCAGCCAATCTTAGCCACTCCAGATGAGTGTTCTGTGGGTGTTTTCATGAATCAGTGTTCTGCTGAACCAACAGACGGAAATCATTTTCATCAAAATAACGCAGGCCAGTTTTAAACCACGTTACATCAAGGGTGCGTAAATGTGTTTTAACATATTGCACAGCACATTGCTCTAACAGTGAAGCAAAATAAGCACAATATAGTCTTTGTTCACATCATGCAGACATCTACATCGCTAATATACCGGTATGCTCATATATACCAATCAGCCAAAAAAACACATCTGCTTAACACTGGCTAGGTGCATCTCATGCCATCAAAACAGCTCTGTTTCACTGAGTCATGGGCTCCACAAGACCTCTAAAGGCGTTGTGTGGAATCCAGCAGCTAAACAGAAGCAGATCCTTTAAGTCCTGCATGTTGCTAGGTGGAGTCTCCATGGGTCAGACTTGTTTTTCCTGCACATCCCACAGACGCTCGATCGGACTGAGATCTGGGGAATTTGGAGGCCAAGTCAAGACACTGATCTCCTTGCCGCGTTCCTCAAAGCTTTACTGAACAACTTTCGCAGTGTGGCAGTGCACATAATCCTGATGAAAGAAGACACCGTCATTAGGGAGTGTACCTGGTTTGCAACCGTGCTTAGCTAGATCGTACGTGTCAAAGTAACATTCGCATAAATCCCAAGGTTTCATAGCAGAACACTGGTTTCCCATCAGAACATTGCCAGCAGCATCACACCACCTCCATGAGCTCACCTTCTTCCTGTACTGCATCCAGGTGCCATCTGTTTCCCAGGTAAGCAACAAACATAGACCTGGTCGTCCACATGATGAAAATTAAAGCATGAATCATCAGACCAGTGCACCTTCTTCCATTGCTTCAAGGTACAGTTTTGACCATTCTGCTCACGTGACTTTCTGTAGCTACTTTCGACAGCGGGCAGGGGTCAACATGAACACTCTTAACAGACTGCCTCTACTCAGGCCCATATGCAATGCACCAAGACAGCTTTCCATCATCAACTTTTTAAGTGGTTCAGTAGCTCTTCCGTGGGACTGGATCAGATGGGCTGGGCTTCTCTTTCTACATGTATCAGTGAAGCCAAGCCACTAGGTCACAAGTTGTTCTTCACTGGAGGTATTAACCACTGCATGCTGCATAGCCGGAACATCCCACAAGACCTGTTGCTCTGGAAACGCTCTGACCCAGTCGCCTAGCAATCATTTCAAAGTCTCTCCCTCAGATCCTGATGCTTGCCCATTTTTCTTACTTTCAACACATCAACTTCAGGATCAGACTGTCCAATTCCTGACTGTTCATTAATTCCACCCCATTGACAGGTACCATTCTAATGAGATAATCAGTGTTATTCACTTCACCCATCAGTGTTTTAAATGTTAACCCTGATTGGTGTACATCTCTACTTAGAGTTATGTGGAGGAGACAACTGGCCAATCACTGCCCTTTTATTGTGTGCTGTTTTGAATGTTCGAGCTTTCAAGCTAAGCAGAAAACACTGGATTTTGTAACTGAACAAGCTAACTAACTTGACAAAAGTTTAGACTTTTCTCTCCCGCTATCGTTCAAACAGCTTTTCGTCCCGTTCATCAGGGAATTCTCAAGCCCTTCGTGATGCACGCCACATGAAAACACACACACACACACACACACACACACACACACACACACACACACACCACGCGTGGGGTCTCTTGTTCTAGAACCGACGGCTCAGTAACCTGAAGCGAGATAAGCTCCATTGTGTAACCCTAGCCTTCCAGTCTGTGAGACACCTGGTGCAGCAATACCAGTCCAGTACAGGTGGTTTACATGAACAAGAGGAAGTGAAGCGTGTGTACGACAGACAGGGTATTGAGCAGCATGCGTGTGAGCCATGTTCCACTGTGGGAATCTGATTACCTCAGGCTGATTAATAAATGATACAGTCTCATCCACCACCTGCCCTCACACACTAGCAGTGAAAGTGATTAACAAACACACCCACGCACGCACACACCCACCCAAACATATCTACCTAAACAACTCACAGTCACAGTGTCACATTTGTGTACCAGGTCCTATAGACTTAGAGCACATTTCATGTATTTTCATGCGATTTTTATTTTCCTTCTCATTCGGGGGCATTTTGAACCCGCCAAGAGAGCAAAAGTGAGTGCAGACAATCATGAGAATTTTAAGAGAATTTAAAGAGAAACTTTACCGTAAACTCTAACCTTAACTCCACTGACACAACAGAAACTTAACTGCTCTTTAGTTAAAAACAAATGAAGCAAAAGGGCATGGGGGGAGGGAAATACATTGCTTCCTCAAAATGTAAGAACATGCATGCACACGCACACATACTGTCCCGTCCTGGTCAGGAGGCAGGCAGTGAGATAGAGAGGTTTAGTCAGGCTACAGGGTCCACTGGCCCTCTCCTCCAGCCTCCCAGGTCCCAATAGCCGGGTTTCAGGAGAACGGTTATAACCCTAACCCTAACCCTAACCCTAACCCTAACCCTAGCTGGCGAGACACGCAAAGAGCAGAAACACACAACAGAGGAAGAGGAAGCATGACACAGTATAAAAAGATGCCAAGTGACACCGTGTCAGTTAACTATGAAAACGATCTCTCCAAACTGCTCCACACTGCCTCTCTCATGGTGTGTGTGTGTGTGTGTGTGTGAGTGAGAGCAGATAAGATCCATGGCCAAGCATCAATCATGCCTTTTCAAACACTTGTATCATCTGCTTGGCCAAGTGTACACAGCCTCGAAACGCAGCTCTCGGGTTCACTGCAACAGAAGGCCAGCCCTAACACATCTTAACACAGCCAAACACAGTCCTAACCCAGGCTCCCAGGTTCACAGCTGCAAAAGGCCAGTCCCAACACAGCCCGTATCTGTCTCTCTTTTGCTCTCCTTAACCGAACTCCCCGCAAAGCCTCATGATTGGTGAAATGAAGACTGATGGCCATCTGAAACCCGTGGGACCGTCTCTGATCGTCGAGATGGGTCACAGCCGAGCACGGGCGTGCAGAACCTTTCCGGAAGACCCGCGGAACTGCCGCTCAGTTCCACGGTTACCAGGCCGGTGAGGCGAAATTGAGTACAGCTCGTGTGAAGGTGTGTTCTTTTCTTTCAGTACCCATTTGAATCACAATAGCCTTCTTTTATCCATATGAAACGAGACAAGGGAGAATCTAGAATACAGTGACTAATATGGTAATGTTATGGCTTTGCTGACCAAATTATTTGAGTAATGTGTGTGTGTGTTTGAGGGGGTGGGAGGAATTTTTATTCAGGATTCTTATGCTCAAATCCACAAGAATCCACCTTCAAAATAAAGGTCTGATCAGCCTGTCCTACATAATTAATATGCAGTTAAAAGAACAAGTAAGTCAGCAAACCACAGAAGAGTGGTCACACATAAACCTGTCGACTCGAAGATCAGTCTAAAAGAAATGACAGTCATTCAGCTAGCCTTCGGAGACCAATCAAATAGCTGCTCTGGTGAAGTGGGACCAATCAGGTTTAAAATGTCGAACACAGAGGTCAGCTACACCAATTGAATTGCAGTGAGAGTAATAGGAAAAGGAGGTTGGTTAACTCAATAGACCTTAAGTGAGGAAGCAGAAAATATCCATATTTCATCTGCCTGGTCAGCCTCTTTTCATTTACAAATGCGCACAACTGTTAAACCACAACACAAACATTGTATAGGATTCTATAAGATTTGGGCATGTGTGTATATAAATGCACGCGCAAACACACACAGACTTGTACACAGTTGGCCTAACAGACCAAAGGGAAGAGCAGGATTCTGATGAAATATTCATAAAGGAATAAAGAAGGTCAGATTATTATAAAGCCAGAGATAATGTATGAGAGAGAGGGAGATACAGAGAGAAAAAGAGAGAGAGAGAGAGAGAGAGAGAGAGAGAGAGATGGAATGTGTTCATGCTAAAATTGGGGTCAAAGTTTAACTTGACCAGTTTGTCAGAGCCCAGCCCACAGATGACCCCGTGTGCACACGGTAAATGTGGCCAGTCTCCGTGGTTACAAGCCACTTCTGAGTCAGCTACTGTCTGCGCGTGTGTGGTACCTACCTTTGGAGAAGGGGTGTTTTCCATACTGAAATCATCTAAACCTATGACATCATAGGACACTAATGGTCCAGAACAGTTGGAGTGCAGCTGCTCTTTTCCCAATTCTGATGAGAGAACAATGGAAACACTGTACCCCTCTACCTATTAAATTACCCACAAAAATTACAGTGAAGTTCAAAAAGAACCCTACATGCTTGGACTGGAAAAAAATCACAGCCAAAGTGGAAACAGCTGATTAGGAGCAGTACAAAAAAAGTACTTTTGTTGATGATGGTTTTTCAATTACTTTTAACTTTTTACTTTCAATTAATTAGTTTTTTTTTAGGTTATAATCAGAATGCTTTTGCCAGTTCCTGAAATAGGTCTTGCACCTCATGAATATTTATAATATTCGTTATTTTAATTATTGTATTGCTTCTGTTTGAAAATTGCTACAGAAAATCAGTGTAGACTGCAGAATGATATATGACTGCTCCACAACGCATGGCAGTATGAGTACTAGGCAAAACTTTTAACAGATAGTCTTTTGATAACGGTAAGCAGCGCATGCTGGGGAATTCAGGTCTGCCAGACAGGCAGGATTGAGAGACAAAGAAGAGAAAAGAGAAAACCATGGTGTGTGTGTGTGCGTGTTTGTGGGTGGGTGGGTTTGTGAGTGTGTGTTCGCATGCGTGTGTGTATTGAATGGCAAGGTTCTCTTTCCTCTCCTCCATCTGGTGAACTTGGGCTAATTAATCTCACTAACGATCCACTTAATTCAAACAATTTAACAAATCTTCCATATCCAGATGCAGACCCATCTACTGCTGGTAAGTCTATGAGGGCGGGAGAAAAAAACTGGACAGACAGAAAGAAGGAGTGGTCCAAAATCATCACTAGAACGACAGAATGAAAGATACTGGACAAACCAGTAGGACAACAACAACAACAACAGAACTGAATCTTTGTATCCTAGGAGAGTGAGACAAGCCAAGTTAAAGAGGTTGTTTTGCTGCTTCATAAATAAATGCAATGCAAACACAAACTAGCCCCCTGTGTCGTGAGCGAAAACATGCCCAATCTGTAAGACAGTCAGATTTCATTATTTTATTCTAGCTGGCAAATAAGGCTACAGCATTCAAATGTGTTCAGCTGCAGTTGTCTCAAGCATACTGGCTTTTAGCCAATCACATACTGGCTTTCAGCCAATCACATTTTATTTGCAATGCGTTTCCTGTAGATATGCGGTTCTTGCATTCACGGAAATTCAGGCACACTGATGATATATATTTCATATATACATATATATGTAAAAGGAGATCGTCTGGACGACACTGGGAAGCCTGAGAATATAGAAGCTGAAGGCTGCTTCAGCAGCAGGGCTCGTTCTGCTGTGTGGAACCCTGAAGAGATTTACCTAAAGAGCAATCATGCGGTCTGCCTCGTTCACACAGAGAGCAATTCAGATGGGTAACCAGACACAGTCACATGGTGCATTAGAAATTAGCAGAAGAATTTCAGTAGAATTATAGTCAGTTTGCCTAGTTCCATTTCATGAATTACATCATATAATTTTTGTAAACATTTCAACACATGCACATGGACTAGAGAGGTTAAGTAACTTTAGGGAAGAAAAATGATGAGAAATATGAAAATGTGGGTTTATGAACCCCCTTCACGTCTAGCACCGACTCCCTGCCCTCACAGTAGTTATTTCTGATTAAAGAAACCTTGCCACCGAATCTTTGCAGTTTATTGTGCTATAGTGCCATCTTTTTCGGCTTTACTTGTTTGTTGATGGTTAATACATGAAAAAGTCCCTACACTTTCCACCAACTTCCCCAAACTGGCTATCTTGCTGCATGCGTAAGGCATATCTTCCGGGGAGGGAGGCTCCCGTGAACGTGTCAAGAAGGTTGAAAGAGGGCAGTTCACTCATGGCCTCTGGACTACGCAACTGCAACGTCAGAACAAGAGAGAGAGAGAAACAGCAACAACCACCCTTATACACTCCTGCTACAATGTGGAGAGTCCTGACCCATTCTCCTTGATGAAACCTTTACTGAAGTCCTCCAGCAGGCTGACACGGTCCTGGCTTTGGAATGCTTGAGCAGGGACTCGTAGGATACTCAGAGCTGTGCGTAGGCCGTGCAGTAGCCAGCTACATCGTGAGAGGCCTCGGAGGCAGGCCAGCACATGTTTACACTACGCCGGGCTTCTGGGAGGGAGCGGGTGGGGGTAAACATTTCGCTTGGAAACATTAACCGCTCACGAATGAATGCCTCCTCTGGCCTGCTAAGTTACATTACTGACCAGAAACACTTTCAGTTCCAGTCTTGACCAGTGGAGAATTGTGGAAAGCAGCAAAGCTATAACATTAACACAAGGCAACAAGTGAGGAATCAGATACAGTTTCGTGACTGAAGCCAAGATGATCAGCTGATTGCTTAATGAATGCAGGCAGACTCATGGATTGAATAACTCTAGCCCATTAATTGACTATGACTCAAGTCCAGGTAATTCAGAGAAGTTCTTTCTGTAGCCTGCATAATTCCCAAAGCTCCCCCATGATCTCAGTCCTGGGTCAGAAAGTGAGCTCCAGTCCCAGATAAGCTCAGTAGGTGCTTTCAAAGACTAACAGGGAAGCCTCTATTGCCAGGGTAACACTACCTTCAAGACAGGTAGCTGCTTTGAGAGACATTTGCATCTGGGAGATGCTTATCAAAAGCCAGCCAATCAGTTTAGAAAAGGAATACCAACTGATGTGCAGTGAATTCTCTTAAGAGAATGAGGCTTCAGCCAGTGAAGTGTACACAAAGACCCTCAAATAACACCCAGACAGATTTATAAAGAGTTCTCTCTTTGAAAAGAAAGCCCAGATCTACATATACCACAACAACAAAATACACTGAAGGAAAGCAGCCATTAGTTTACCATTCAATTGTTCCTGCTTTGGCCCAAGTTTGCAGACGTGTTGGTAAAGGGGGACTTAGTTGTTCTGGTTTTAAGAGCAAAGGTAACAGGGGAATGGATGGTGCAAAGAGTGTTAGGTAATATGTAGGGGAAAGCCAGCACTGAGGGAAAAGAGGAGGTGAAGTTTACAGCCATGACAATGGAATGATTAGCATGTATCTGAGGGAGAGACTGCCACAGACTGAGATAAAGGAATGGAGCTGGGGGGGGGGGAGGGTCCCCAACAGCACAGCCCTCCTCGGCATCTCATTGGTTAAAATGGCAGACGGCGTTACTGGAGCAAAATCGTGACCCCATTCAGTAGCGAAGGAAAGTATAGGGCAAGTTTGAGTCACTGGCTTTAAAAGGCTGTGAACTTCATTTTGATCTGAAGGGTGGAATAAATGAACTGCGGTAACAACTGTGAAAATAAAAAAGGAAGCATAGTCTCAGTATGAACATCACAAAAATGAGGCACATGATAATGCAAGCAATCCACTTGTAAATAGACGCTTGTTTAATACCATCAAATAACCCAGTCTCACTCCCATTTGTGATATAGTCAGTGTATTTTAAGACATACACTGAATATAACAAAGAGATGTGACCTTGTCACAACGTACTCTGCTATTTACATGACTAGATCACAAACAGGAGTGGTACTGGCTTACACCAAAATGGGTTATGAGCAAACGCTCTGATCTATGTGAGAAGATCTCATATATTTAGCTGTAAGTAAATATCAAAGTAAGTTCCATTGTAAGTCAGAAACACGGGAACAAGCCCTTATATGACCCAAGTTCGGTCAGCAGTTCAACAACATACTAGTCTCTATTCTTAGAAGCGTAGAATGTACAGTAATAAATCATTCGGGAGCACGATACATGAAACGAAGGAGAGTGTGCTAGGCAAGGAAAGTGCACGAGGGTGAGCACTGCGCGTGAAAAGCCGCGCTCTGACGGGCAGCACGGGGTCGCTATCTTCGACCGCGCCGGTCTACTTCAGTACGTGCTCTGACGTTGCACTGGTATCTTCCATGACCTGCCTCTCCCGCCACAGCTTCTGGGCAGGAAGCGCCAGTCATTTACTTCACCTCAGTCTGCCCGACGCAAATCCAGCACGCGGTTCATATCTTCGTCTGCTTCGTTGGGAAAGGGCATGTCGGAGTGTACATCATATTGTCGAAAAGTCGGGCCAACTCGTGTTTGTGAATTAAAACTCAGATTTCATTTCAGAGTAGGCTGTAGTGAATTATGATATAAATTCGGAGTTTCTTTCTTTCTTCCTAAGCAAATTGCTTTTGAGGTTAGTATGCATTACTCATGCCATTATAAAAAAAGTCACTTCGCGTGTATAGAATTTCACATTTCTTCTCTGTAACAATTGTATTTAGACCTAGTGCAAACAGTTTCAGTTGTTCCAGGCACCAAGCACATGACTTCGTTAGTAATCAAAGAACAAACAGCAAAATGTAACAAATGATAATGAATAATACATGTTGGGTAAATGACCTTCCAGTCTCCTAATATGTTAACTCAACAATGATGGTTTTGCTAATAAGCACTAGCATGGATGCAACAACAATTCATCACAACTCAGACTGCAGTTACTCTGGCTCTAGTAACCATAACACAGCAACGAACCACTGGCATAATTCCTCTCAAATATAAGCAAACCAAAAACGTTCTTTTCTCTGTTATTGTTATGTCAAGTGTGACACAATTTGTGCCGATTAAACCATGACTCAACGGTGTTGCCAAAAAAAAAACAACAACACAAAACTAGAAAATAATTGGAAGGCCATGTTACTATATATTTTATACACACACCACATACAGACATGGAATAACAGCAAAGCCCATAAGGTTTGAAATGTTATCATGTGCACACACCTCCACCAATCCTGCTTTGCTGTAACATTAACAAGATCCCAGGAGTCACTGGAACACACACACACACACACACACACACACACACACACAATTTCATCACGTTATAAACAAGTGACCAGAGAAAAGCATGTGCATACATGCTGTTTGTTAGCAGTGAGTCTGACAGATGAGACCCAGTGTTCCTCTGTGCCTTCAAGTAGAAACCACTTTAAAACAGTGAGACACACACACAAGCACGCACACACACCGCTGTCCATTGTCTTGCCCCTCACGTTGAACGTCTCCGAGACGGCAAACAGCAGGTTCGTCTGCACTGGGAGAGACACAGCGAGGAAAAGAGAGAGGAGACCCCATCTGTGTGACCGTGGCACTGCTGTGTGCTTTACACGCTACCTCCACCCTCCAACACATAACAGACCCGCATCACGTCGCACGCCTTGGCTCAGGACCCCGCAAGCCTGCCGCGGGAAAGACGGGACGTGGAAGGGGCATGCGGCGAGAATGTCAGGCAAGCGTTGATTACGAGTTCCAAACAATGGTAGCTCCTGTTCAGGCATGCAGGAACATGGGTTAGATGTCACATCATCCCCCACAAGGAGGCTCACTCCTTCACACTCACACACACACACACACACATACTCGTGCATGTGCTTGCACACAAGTGGTGCATGGCCAGAGATTAGATTTCAGCATTATAGTCATTGCAGTGTTTGTGCAAGGGAGAGGTTTGTGTGCACGTGGGTGGGTGGATGGGGGGCGGGGCGGTGGTGGGGGCGGGGCTTGTCAGTGTAGGCTAATGTCTGGTTCTGGATGATAGAGCTTTTGCTGTATGGGGCACAGAGCACACAGAGACTTTGTACTCAGTATACAAGTATATAGTGTGACTGTATGGCTGTGTGGCTGGGTTAAGCAGAAACCAGAATTGATTTAAATTTCCTCTGCACAACACTGAATGACTGAAAGAAGCAGGTCTTGCAAAATGCAATTAAACTCTGGTTCCAGATATCACTGTAATATATACATACAGGAGAAGTGCCCTGGAGATATAAAAAGTAGTTACAGTTAATACAAGCTGCAACTGTGGACAATTTCACCAGAAACGCTTTGTTTCCACTGAAGTCTTAATATCTTTTCCAAGTTCAAGAGGGAGTTAGTGATTAAAAATCTCTTTCTCTCACTTACACACACATTCGCGCAACACACACACACAGCCAGTGACTTTACTCTGTTAACTGTCAGAAACAGATGGTTGGCTCACTGTGATGAAACAGCAGTAAATGAGACTCATGGAGATGACAACCGTTGAAAAGAAAAGGATGAGAGAGAAAAGGAGAGAGGAAAGAGGGAACACCACAAAGAATGTACATTTAATGTGTTCAACGGAAGAAAAGTAGAGAATGTGTGTGTGTGTGTGTGTGTGTGTGTGTGTGAGTGTGTGTGTGTGTATGCACATTATCTACAGACACTGCCTGCTCTAGCTATGGAGCGAGAAAGAAAACACAACTACTCGCCCACCCCTTATCACCCTCTCTACACACACCGAGTTCTGTGACCAAGCACAAATCACACACACTCCTCACAGAACAGATGGCTGCCTCAGTGGGACAGAGTAGATAGAGTACCTGAACTACTACTGACTCCCTCTCTCTCTCTCACACACACACACACACACACACACACACACACACACACACACACTACTCAAGCTGACTAAGGCCTCTCTTCTCACTCACTATTAGGAAACCTACATAAGCCTCTCTTTGCTGGTGGCTTTTTGGCTGGATTATCCATTCATCTTACCCTGTCCACACAAAGGATGTGAGAAGTTACTCAGTCACCAGCCGCTTATGCACACATTAAATTACAAAATGGATAATAAAATCTACGAGGGCGTTCTTGCAAGTCTCGCCGGAGTATGAAGCATTTATACACAAAGATCATCAAAGGCACTGGGAGTTCGGAACGAGCTTTGCTCTGCTAAGGCAAAGCTTGATGGAAAAAATTCTTCTCCTGCTAATCAGCTGACACAAAATCTACCCAGGCCTTTCAAAGCAGCCAGACTCTCGCCCTGTCATCACACATTCACATGAACAGCGCTTTACTCTCCACACGAGCTGATTTGCCATAACCAAGCACCACTAAACTGCCGTTTCGTACCATGAGCCGAAAGCCTATGTTAAACCAGACAGATTGGAAGGGTTTACATGAGGACACGGACAGGGTAGGAGGGCGCTTCCTGTTGACAGGGGCATGGGGAGGGGGGAGGGGGGGTGCCCTTAGCCCACAGCTCCAGCATGAAGAGAGAAGGGGAAACCTTGGAAACGATTCATCTATATAATGCACATACATACATACATTTATGTTTTGCACCTACTTAGTTGTTCTGACATTTATGCAGGAGAGATGAATACTGGTGCATATTGGTGTTTGTGCATTTAAAGTCATACTTACAGAGATGAGTCCACTAATAGATATTAGTGCAAGTAGCATACACTATATTGCCAAAAGTATTTGCTCACCTTCCTTGATTCACATATGAGTTTAAGTCACATCCCATTCCTAATCCATAGGGTTCAATATGACGTTTGTCCACCCTTTGCAGCTACAACAGCTTCAACTCTTCTGGGAAGGCTGTCCACGAGGTTTAGGAGTATGTTTATGGGGATTTTTGACCATTCTTCCAGAAGCGCATTTGTGAGGTCACATGTTGGACGAGAAGGCCTGGCTCTCAGTCTGGACACTCTGCAGGCCGGTCAAGTTAATCCACACCAGACTCTGCCATCCATGTCTTTATGGACCTTGCTTTGTACACTGATGCACAGTCATTTGGATGGGTGAGCGAATACTTTTGGCAATATAGTGTATCTCTGCCTCTGTGTGTGTGTGTGTGTGTGTGTGTGTGGTCACATATGTATGGGGGAGGGGTCTCAGTTACAGACTCAAGCTTATCTCTCTCCCTGTATAATTAGTGTGAGCTGCTCACGAGTGACACTTTCTGACCACAGGACCTCTGTGTGTCACGTGGAAACAACCGTTATCATGCAGCAACCGCACAGTCTTGTGGGTAACAGCAACTGGGATCGAGCTCCTGAAAGCATCTACCTCCAGCCTTCCTGATCATTCTGTGTATGATGCCAAGTGTGGGTGAACTGTAGACAGAAAAGAACCACCTTCATGGGCAGCAAGGCCGCTCAGATTTGCCATGCCACTCATGCAGCTCCCTGCTGGGTATGGAGGAGGGATCCTAATGTGCACCAGGAAAGCGTTCCCCACTCCATCATTCTGCCACCATGGTTCCAGCTAATGGTTATAATCTACAGGCCATATGTGCAGGTACACCAATCACATCAAAACATAAGACAGGGTGATGATGGAAAACAAGAGGTGAGACAAAGGATGGGAGGAAAGAGAGAGACAGAGAGAAGAGAGAGAGAGAGAAGAAGAGAGAAAGAAAAGGAATGAAACAGTGACTGAGGTCATTATTCTTGAAAATATAGAGTGGACTCAAATTTCACACAGGACTGA
>JAOXYF010000010.1:9542055-9555375 GCA_028565775.1 Sternarchorhynchus goeldii
TCAAGTTAGATCTCAAGGGAGAGATTCTTTCAAATCTAATTCTTCAGTTCACCTGTTCTGCCCCATCTCCACCCTCCAAATGTTTCCCTGAAAGACCTTTATCCACAGGTCCAGAATCTTGACCAACAACAGAGTTTGCCACCATTGTCCAATCCAAAATGACTACATGTTGTCATCACGCCCACCACAGGACAACAATCAGGTATCATAGCTACAGGAACTCACAGCTTGTGGGGCAGTGATTTACAGTCCTGAATAAGAACTGACTGTGGTAGGAGAGGGCCAAAATGACCACTTGAGTTTGATTACCGTTATCTCTGTGAGAGACCACAGATGTGCACAGTAGTGGATGAGGTGAGAACAAGACGTCACAGACTAGATTTTGGCCCACACAGGCACTGTGGTGTTTTTTAGACATGTCAGTATCACTGTGGAGTTGAGAGAGGTATGTCAACCAAAAACACCTAGTGTGAGCGTCACAGTGTTGTTGTCCTGTATTGACTCTGCACTCTGGCTAGTGTGGTCCGTTGAGACATGAATTGATGGTTATTTGTGTAGGTGGAGATATGAGGATCCAGAAGTTGGTGGGGCTGTCTGTGGTTAAGGACTTAAGAATAGGACTGAGACTGGGTTCCAAGCATGTATATAACAATTAAGCAAAAACTAAAATAATATATATACACAAGTTTAAAATTTATGATGTTTTGATTTCTTCATTGCCAACTACACACATTTTCCATAATCCTGACAGAGTTCACATGGTTTGCAATCATATTATATATTATTTTATATAATAAAATATACGTACGTATATAAAATGTATATAAAAAATACATGTACGTAAATTATTTTATATTTAACTACTAAATATTCTTGGACAAGACATTTCTTTTTTTTCCTTGGGGTGGTGAATTTGGGTTGTGTGGTCCCAAGGGAAAATGACGACTTCTTTAATTAATGGTTCCAAAAAAACTGCGAATATAAAAAATATGTGTAGAAATTATAAAATCTTTAGCAATGATTGATTTTTAATTTAAAAAGCGAGATTAAATGTACAATGTTTACAGAGAGGGGTTATGATCTCAGTGGAAGTTCCCTTTCGGAAAATGCTGTGTCATTCCTCGGCCTTCCACAACCCTCTTTATGGCGCCCCACCCTTCTGTTGTTATAGTACGCTGGATCACGTGCTCAGCGCAAAACAAGACGTGAGCTTTGTCCTGAAGAGGCACTTAGCCATGCCCCTTCAACCCACGGTCACGTCTCCGATTGGCTGTTCTGTTGCATAAATTTTGTAGACAGTGTCGTGGATATAAACGGAACTGTACACGAATCCAGGAAGCATATTCTTCGGCGAGCTCTCAGCTGATTCGTGTTTTGAAGGGTCGTATTTTCTGCTGCGCAATAAACGCCAGTGCCGACTTTGTAAACGAGTTGGTCGTGACACTGAGAAGACGCAAACATGTCGATGACTGTGAAAGCTTATCTAATTGGAAAAGATGACTGTCATAAAGAGATCCGACGCTTTGCCATCGATCAAGATGTCTCAACAAGTTTTGAGTACTTGAGTCGCAAAGTGGTGGATGTTTTTTCAAACCTCCGGAATGCTTCTCTGCAAATGTTTTACAAAGGTAAGCCTGAATGATTTTAAACATGATTTCATTTCAAGTTACAGTCACGATTATATATGAATAGAAGAACAGGGTTTTTATATTAGTAGATCACATTTTAGCCTGGGTATGATGTATTACTTCAGTGGAAAGTGCTAATCTGTAGGCCTAAATATTTGTTTATATTACCTATTAGTTATTTGATACTATAAATGATAAACCTCGTCTGGTTTTAGAAAACCACGTCAGTTTTAGAAAACTACACTCTTAAATCAAATCTCTTAGTTTAAGGTCGGCACGAGCTGGTTATATAATATGATTTGACAGAAAACTGAATGAGTATGTATAGGGATGACTTGTTCAGCTGGTTTTCTCGCGTGTCTTACGTGCATTGTATACCTTTGGTATTCAACTGTCTTTACAGTTAAAAATAGAAGGGGGAAAGGAGGGATAATGTTTAACAGTTTGGTCATTAATCTGTTCGTTGACATAACAGAATTAAAGTGAATACCGAGGTCTTAATTCTTTACTGACACCTTGTGGCCTAGATACTTCAGAATTTCTATACAAAATCTATTTTAAACATGGCTACTTCCATGTGGGCACCCGCTTTGTGGAGCATAAACTGGTTCGAGGACTACAGAACAATTTGATTATTCACCTCATGTGATCTGCAGTTTATAGAAAAAAACACTTTCTTGAATATTGTTTGATACTTTTTGGTGGTAAAAAGCGCTTACTGCTCCTTTAATTGCTGTAAGAATAGCAGCGTTCAGTGGTAAAGATGACAAATTACATTGTCCCTGCACTGAAATACATCTAGTTCTGTAATTAAACAATTAACTAGAATTGCTAGTATTAGATTCCTGTTTAAAAACATCAGTTTGAATAAAGGAAAGTCTTTCTGTAGTGGGTGCTGTTAATCTGTATTTATCCAAAACATCAGGCTTCAAATAAGCACGTCAAATTAATGATACACTGCCATTACAAGTCCATTCAGTCTCTTGGTTTCTCAATTCTGTCTTGTTTTAGATGAGGATGGTGACATGATTGCCTTCTCTTCTGATGATGAGCTCATGATGGGTCTGGCTCTAGTGAAGGACGGTACCTTCCGCCTTTTCATCAAGGGTAAGTTTATGCATTATGGAGATTTCTAATCAAAGCCAGGAGATGTGTCTATCACAACACATTATGGTGTTTAGACTTATATTCTAAACAAAAAATCAACGAGGGAAAATCACACCAGTTTAGTAAGCAACAATTAAAAACAAATTTAAAAAACTTTTACATTAAAAACCTCTCTAACTAGGTTACTGAGATTGTTCTGTCTGTACCACATTCAGAAAAGAAGGAGCACAAGCGTGACTTCTCACCTCATGGCAAGCAAGGGCTCCCCTTTCCTCCTGGTCCAGGACCACATCACATGGGACCCCCTGGACACCACCATATGGGCCCCCCTACTATGGGGCCCCCTCCTATGGGTCCACCTCCACATCACCCTTCCATGGTGCACCCTGGTGTTACCTGTGATGGCTGCGAGGGACAAGTAGCCGGGACCCGGTTTAAGTGCACCGTGTGTTCAGACTATGACCTGTGCCCCACCTGCCAGGCCAAGGGCCTTCATAAGGAGCATCCTCTCTTGCCTATTTTTCACCCCATGGCCAACATGTTTGAGGTAAGCATCTGTCACGTGGAAAACACTATTTTTTGTCATTCTGTTCTTTGGCAGCTACTTATTTTACTTTGCTTTATGTGCTTTTCTTAAAAAAAAAAACCCTAGTAAATAAGCCAAGCAGTTGGCTTCAACTTGTTAATCTTTCTTATTCAGTGGCTCCCTCGTGGGAAATTCTGGCGCAAGATGAGGCACTGCATGTGGGCTGGAGCTCAAGCTCATGCTCAAAACCAGGCTCAGCCCGGTGCCCAGCCCGGTGCCCAGCCCGGTGCCCAGCCCGGTGCCCAGCCCGGTACCCAGCCCGGTACCCAGCCCGGTACCCAGCCAAGCTCCCAGCAGGCCGAATCAAAGGACAGCCAGGCTCACAACAGTACTTGGGGGNNNCACCCCCCCAAATTAATTTCAGCATCAACATATTATGGGAAATGCAGAAGAAGCATTTTTTCAGTAAAGTTTATATGTACACTAAAAATATTATTTATGCAAAATGAAAATTACTGTCAAAGCAATTTGTATTAGCCAAGACAAAACACAGAGAACATCCTACATTTACCACAATGTTCCTGGTTTTTGTCTGCTAGTTGCCAAGTCATGGTTCAGGTTATATTCATCATTTATTCAAATGTCTAGTACATTTCCAAACCCATCACATGCATCTGTATCATTTTGCCATTTTTTCTATTTAGCCTGCTCCATCACCCACTGTTGCCATTCCTGAACTACTTAATTTCTCTTACAGCAGGTTCTACATCTGCCCAGGCCAACATGGAGTATCTGAAGAACATTGGAGAGGGGGTGGCTGCCATGCTGAGCCCCCTTGGTAGGTGCCGTCTCAATCACCACCTTACTCAATAAGACGTATTTGCAAGAATTCTGTTCTCAGTTCTAAGTCAACAGGGTAGTATCGTCCAAAAAAGTAGTGGTACACCTATACATTTGCCCCGCAAATAAATTTGGTTCTCTACAGGCATAGATGTGGACATTGATGTGGAGCACGAGGGCAGGAGGACCAAAGTAACACCAACCACTCCTGCTTCAAGTGGACCTCCTAGCAGTCGGAGCGATGGAGGCCCCCTTTCCACCGGTGCAGAGGGGGCAACTACAAGTCCAAGCAGCGTAGGAGGTTCTAACGAGGCAGCAAAGGTAATTAAATAAGACGTATTCAAAATACCCAAGCTGTTTAATTAAAACTCACAAGCTTTTATTCTTTTAAAAATTGCGTCCAATAAACTAGTAATAAATTATCATTCGTCATACCATTACTCTGGAAAGTGTGCCAACCATGACGCACTCCCAACATGTCTTCTAAATTGTGCTGACAGGATCAGAAAGACCAAGATGAAGAGTGGACTCATCTCAGTTCAAAAGAAGTGGACCCTTCCACAGGCGAGTTGCAGTCATGGAGGCTTGAAGTGGATGGGCATGAGGGGATAGATGATCGCCCTGCCACTCTCGGCACCACCTCTAATCAAGGTCCCACTGGGCTCCGTGAGGCTGCACTCTACCCACACCTGCCCCAAGGTACAATCCAGCATCTTAAGATCCAAAGTCATTCCCTATGTCTAGTTCCCTGTTCTCATTTGTTCTCCACATCTCAGGAACCGCCGAGTTTTTCAGTGACCTCGTATTCTAAGCTCACTGTAATCCCCAAACATGAATAACTTGCATCACATACCAAAGTTTTACACACAACCTGTTTTTCACTCTTTTTAGATGCAGACCCTCGACTGGTAGAATCCCTGTCTCAGATGTTGTCCATGGGATTTACAGATGAAGGTGGCTGGCTAACCAGACTTCTCCAGACCAAGAACTATGACATTGGAGGTGCTCTGGACACAATCCAGTACTCCAAACCACCTGATCAACAGAAGTGAAGACCCCCAGGTCTCAGAAAAATAGGGGTTAAATATACTAAATTTTAACCCCCCATGCTAAACCTATAGCAATTTCTACCAAGTCTGCCTTTCCTACATATGTAACAAATTCCTTTCATACTGTTGACAATATAAATTACTCTAGTATTTTAAAGAACATTGACTTCTAACATTTATCATCAATGTCTTTAATGGAATCCAACTTGTGACCTTAACATAATTATGTCATAACTTACTGATTAAACTTCTCGATCTTATTTCATAAACATAGCACACAATTGTCAGTTAGGTAAAGATTAAGAAAAACATGTTTATGGAACAAATCTTTAGCTTATAAACACTGTTTCAAGGCACCATTTACTGCAATGTATTATCAAAAGAAATTGAGTTTTTGTTGGTTACAATGAATAGGAATTATTGTTATATTCACTATTTTCAAAGTTTCCTGCTCTGTCTGTCAAATAAAATGACTTCAAAACTACTCAAACATCTGGATTTTAAGGTACATACTTTTGAGATGAGGAAACGGTTAGAAACTTAAAACTATTGGGTAATATTGGCTAATGTTTTAATATAAACAACTATCCAAAGAGAAATCTAATTAGTGGCAGATTAAAATGTGTCATCAAAGTCCTCATCAGTATAGAAAAATGTTCTCAAAGATAGTGGAGGACATAGTCGTTTGAAAGGTGGTGGCTGAAGACAGACATGCTTCTCAGGACCAAGAGGGTCTGATTTAAAGGTAGAACTGCTGGACTGAGTAGAGGTAGCACCACTTAAACAGTGGCTTAGTTTCTCAAAAGCACTTGCAGTACTGCTGTACAAACCAAGCTTCTCATCCAACAACGATCTTCCACAAACGCTGTCTCCATTGCCCAAATTGTCTGCATTTCCATCTGTAACTTGGGGTACAGGCTTGACTTGACTGAGAGCAGTTGGGAAGTGATGTACATCAGCACCAGTTGCCTCAGCACTCATTTGAGCATAATCCTCCTCCCCCTTCTCACTCTTGTCCTCTGTAGCATTTGCAGTAGTAAGGAATCGAATCCATTTGGAGCCTCCAGCCACCACAGCGTCACTCAAACTCGGAAAAGAGGATGTAGCCTCAAAAGGATCGCTGGCAGACAGTGAAGCATGCTTGGTGGTTAGCTCGGCAGAAGGCTGCTTATTTGTTCCACTGCAGTGTCCACTAAGAGCATTCCCATCAAGCTGTGGCTGCAATATCAATGATTAGTATTCCATGCTCTCATGAAAGAAATGGTTTACTCTCAAACATTAGAGCTTACCCAAGTTCTTAAAGGCTGACCCATCTAGAATTAGCAATGTAATGGTAGTCTAATGGTTATCATGTACAGAAAACTTTGACATTAGTAATGCTTTTGTGATGGTTTCTGCAGGCATCCAATTTCAGTCGGTATGTTATTTTAAACCAGCCTGAGCAAAAGAAACAGTAGTAGGTGTGTCACTGTCAGATCATTTACCTCTATTAGCAGTTCCTTGGTCCTGCAATGCACAGTGATATCCTGTGTACATGTGACATCATCCTCACAGACTGTGTAGTGGCCACCAGTGCCCCTAGAGGTAAAGCTTTTCTTCCTCTTTCTGCTAAATTAAGGAAAAGAAGAAAAAAAAAAAAGTTAAATTCACAATTCATTCCTACCAACACAGCACACCACCCTGACTATTTAATTGGGAAGCTTATTTAGTTGCTAAATAGAAAGATTAACTTTTAAAATTATATCAACCGACATTTATTGTGCACTGGGAGAATATATAGCCACTTGTCTGACCTTGTATTATAACGACTTGTAAACCTCTCTCTGTCTGTGTAAACATTCTCATCCTCTTGGTCATCTCCGTCACCCCTTGGTCTGCTGTCCACCTGATCTACATATTTACTCCAGCGGCTAACACCCTGCAGCTCACCCTGAAGAATGATGGTAGATATGATACCAATGGAGCGATTAATGGAACGATTTTGAAATCTATTAATACGAGTTTGTTTTGCCAAGGACATTACTGTCATCACAGTTTGACTCATAAGATATCACCATGCCCAAAGATCTGAAAACCAGTGCTGAAAGTCTTCCAATAGGATATACTCTACCTGTTTCTCACAGCTTTCAGCTTCATCAACAAAACCCTCTTTAGCTTCACACTTCTCTTTCTCCCTTTGAAAAATTAAGAAATTCACAATAATGTTGCACTATGAGGTGACTTTCCATTGTTCTTATAAACTTGATAAGTTCACTACATTCCAGAGATATTAATATGTTCCAATCAAATTGTACGCTTACCACTGTGTCCATGCCTTCTCATTTTCTACCTCCAGCAGTTCTCCACGCAATAAATTCAGCTTCTGCACATGCCGTCTACAGTCTGCACCTGTTCCCCTGCCATATTCCTGCAATAACCCAATCAAACGTGGAGTTGGGGAGAGGGAGGAAAAACACCACCCTTAGATGCACCACCTGCATCTAAGGCAATGTTGAAGGCTAACCCCTTACCTTTATAAGTGACTGCTTTTCCCCACACATGTTGCAGCTCCATTTTTTGCTCTTCTTAACCTATTGTAAAATATTGTTATTGTTGTCTTAGCTGGTCCATCAACTGAGCATTTGCTCTTGTAGGAAATGCAACTTAATGGACTTAGCTGTTCTAACTAGATTAATAAACACAATTGCTCATTTTCTGAAAAACACAATGGCAACGGAGTCTGGTAAGCATTAAAAACCTTTGAAGAGTTAGCTTTGAATGGGTTGGTGTCATGGCTGAGATTTGACACCAACCTAGAAAACTAGAGACTCACTGAAGGTTTTCTCGACCACATTCAATGTCAAACGAGACCGTAAATCACGTTCCACATTGAAACCTACGCACTGGGTAATAGTCCAGATTTAGTTAAAATATCCGAAATCCTATTTTGTTATTTTCCAAACACATTCAATTCTTGTCCGCACTATTGTTCCGTTACAAAGTGCATTAGCTACTAGCTACTTAGTTATAGACTACAGTAGCAACTTTAGCTACAAATAATTAGGTTAGCTAACTAGCTAGTTAGATAGCTGAACTAGCTAGCTACATAAGTTACCTATTCCCTTACCTGCTGTACTTGAAACGTTTCACAAGAAAAACACCTCAGTACATGAAACTCTTGCACCATGATTATATATTGTAAGGTGTTTTATAAAAAAAGTCTGGATTTAAAAATGATCTTCCTATTGGTGAAATAATTTTGAAATCGCGCTTTTCCGCGTGAGTGCGTAATTACGTCACACACGTGACCGACTGCCGTTTATTGAGACGAACTCTAGTACGTAGCATTTGGCCACAATAGCACATCAAATTCTATCAAAATAAATTCCCGGTAAAAATGTAAAGTTATTAAGTACTGAAGAATGCAATTTTTTTTTCCATTAAAAGTTTATTTTTCCAAATGTGAACTAGACAAACAATCAAAAGGTAAACGTATTATTCATTGGTTTCTTTATCAATTCACGTAGTTGTATACTTTATGAACTTACCAAAGCAGCTAGCTTTGTAGAGGAGTAAACTGTAGTATGCGTCTCTTAAAAAACAAAACAAAATTACACTTAGGTACAGTAATGGAGTACTTGTACTCTTAATATCCCTTCCTGTTCTAAAGTCCAGGAAACCAGCATGTTATGAGTGTTCTGCTTATTTTGTAACACAAGATCATAGGTTGTGACATTTGTAGGTTTCTTAAATCAATTTACATACACATCTCTCAAACATATGTAACGTAAACGTATGTAAGAAACTTACATACACTCGTGTATTGGACTGTATTTCAGACTTGTATTCTAATTTCATTTACAAATCTAATCCAATTGGTACTGCAGCATTAAAAGACTCAAGTCACTAAACCAGCTACTTTACATAAAAATACATTTTACCAGCGAAACCACATGGCAAGAAAAAAAAATGCAGTTTGAATTATGAAAAGAATGGTTTAGTTATTAAATAAAAAAAAACCCCAAAACTTTGGCATAATCATTGCTTTGGCCTTTTCCCAAGCTTCACCACACCACTTTACAGACCAGTCCGACCAGTCGTGCACATACATAACATTTCCCTGAGTTACAATGTGTGCTAACTCCACTCAAGTGAAGTGCGTAATGTAGTATAAGTATGGTGCCACAGCAATAACGATTGTTAACATGGAAAACAACAAAGAAAGATTGGCTGAGTGTAGAAAGAACTGCACTTCAATTGAAAAGTTCCTCCTGTACTGATCCCAATATTGACCCTTATAAGAAAGATCAGAACTGGTTGCAACATAATTTAAAAAGGCAATGACAACATTGTTCAAAAAAAAAAAAAAGTTCAACATGGCCGACACTAAATTCAACATTACTATTCTCTAAATGTTTGGGTTAAAAATATACCATTGTAGTCTCATGGTTGCAAGCACACAGTTATTGGATAATCATTAATTAGCTGAGGAGAGACTGATTATGGAGGTAAATGCAAATGGACTGAGTTTATAGCCTGTTCCACTGTAGAACTTGTTCTGAAATTCCACCCTAGGACAGAAAGAGAAATCATTGCTTTTAAGTCTAAACATTAGAGATTGAACAGGCTGAGATTACATAGTTTAAACCATTAAATATTTGTGCACGCATGTTGCCGTTACCAGTGAAGTCGGAGAGCATGTAGAAAAGCTGACAGCCCTTCCATGACGAGAAGAATAGAAACCGTCAAGACAGCAAAGGCTGCAAATATGACTGCCATGATCACACTTCCCACATAGCCATGCTGTGAGAAGGAGATCCGCATCACCATCACCCAAAGCACTTCTGACAGCTCTGTGACACACACACACACACACACAGTTAATATGTACTTTAATCACATGCAAAGACATTCCAAATAAATTCTTATGGACACCTCAATCATTATATAAATTCTTAAGCCATATAAATACGACCCCACAGATAAGGGGGAACTTTCTCTTTCCAGATCAGAAGCAAAAGACTGCTACTCACGGGCATGTGCCAAACTGAGCGCCCAAAGACGTAAATAGGATGCAGTGTTGGAGATGCAGCCCAGGCAGTACTCTATAGTGTGGATAGCCTGGTGCATGAAAACATTTGGTCCATCAAACACCTGCAAATCAACAACATGAAGTAGTTTATTTTATATCACATATAAACTTTATATATAAAGTTTTTCCATCCACCTTTTTTTGCACAAAATGCACATGGTAAGACCTGCCATGCACGCATCACTAGTAATCGTACTTCATTTTTAGTTTTTTCAATGTCTGAAAAGAATGAAAACAATTTAGATGTACTACACATTTGCCAAACATCCGACTGGAAACTCAGCCATGGAAAAGAATTTCATTCTGAAAAGCTGTGACAGCATGCCTCCTGCGTCTGATCCGTCTCTCCCACTCACCTCCTCTTCTTCTCTCGTCTCCATCTCTCCATGCTGAACATTTATGGAGCCACTTTCTGCCAGGAGGGCTTGCCCTTCCCCCTGTAGTACAAGGCAGGATAGTCAAAATGTAAGCATACACATATAGAAAGGTATGAATGTGTGCATGAATGTTAATGATGATATTTATTATTATTATTATTATTCTGTGGTAGAGCAGTGCTATTCAAATCTCAGTCCTCAAGGTCCTGATTGTAGATTTTCCACCTTCCCTTTACCTTGGAGTCAGGTGTGAAGACAATGTGCCTAAACAGTTACATTAATCATTTAATCAACAGCCAGGGATTACAGAATACAGGATGCAAAGTCCAAATTTCAATGCCTCTGATGTAGATGCTGGCAAAATTGCCATGAAGCATGCATGGTTTCCATCAGGAATGCAAGTGCTTATCTTATATATGAATCACAAACAATTATGTAGCATAGAACTAGTTTGTATGCGTTGTATGTGTTTTTTTTGGGTTTTTTTACATGCACATGCATGTTCATATGTACAGACACGCACACTTACAGAGGGCAGGTGTTTCTTCTTCCTGTATGTGACGTACTCATGGATGGGCTTCCCCAGCAGAAGCACAGGAACCGAGCATAAAGCTACAATCACCAGAACCTTCTGCACTATCATCTACAGATAGGGACAACCAGAAAGAGAGAGAGAAATGCAAAAATACAGAAATAGGAAGTTCGTAACTTTAATATGATCTTTAACCCTCATACATCTCACAGTCTGAATAGAGAAACTGCCTGGTCCTCATCATTACTGGGACACCAAAGCCCTAGTTTATCACAAATCCAAGCAGAAACCCCAAGCACACACTATTCTTACCAAACATATTATCAGTGTTTGGAAGCTAGCCAACCATTTACATGATGCAAGTCCGGTGTATGATGTCACAAGTATGATGCTAATTGGTAGTTATTGGATTTCACTGTTCATGACGATCACATTACTGACTCTCCTCTTTTTTTCTTATTTACTTTAAAGAACCCAAAAGCAGAAGTATGAAATCACATATCGCACACCTGGCCATGGAAGAGTGGTGGGTTCTCCTTGTTCTCTGCAAACAGGAACATGTCTATAAAGTGGATGAGGATGCTGGGTGCGGAGTCAGAGTGCATGGGGCCAAAGGTCACCCACTTAAAAATGATCATGAAGATCAGGTAGCCAAACAAACACAACATGAAACACAGCTCAGGGATCAGCACTAGAAACACACTGCTAATCTCCCTGAAGTGTCTGTGGGGTCAGAAAAGAGGAGAAAACGTTTGATCAGTGAGAGTGATCAGACAAGAGGCAAAGCAGAGTCTTGCAGAAAGAGTGCACTCACATGTAGTTGAAGACAGAGAGGCAGACACCAAAGGTCATATGGATGACTCCAATAATGACCGACATCTTCATCTTGTAGGAGTTGAGGAATGTGAGGTGGTTATTAGCCAGTCCCCAAATCTGAGTGGAAAAGACTTCACAGTTGCTTACTTACCTATTTGAACTATTCTAAAAACACAGGGATTTCAAGTCATGATAAAACTCATTTACATACATACAAAAAAGAGCTGAGAGCTAATAGCTAATAATTAAAAAGGGCATAGAAACATATGTGCAATGGGAATAAATGCACCGATTTTAAAAGATTCAAATTCATATATTATAAACAGTTACCGGATCGATGCCAAAAGGGTACGGTCCAGTAAAAACCCCTGTAACATTCGGATCCAGCGTGAGGTACAGATTATTCCTGAATGTGTCCTCACTGAAGGAAAAAGAGAGTGTTTATTTTGTCTACACTGCCACCTGTAGCGCAGAAGTATGTGAAACGTGTATTTGCGTGTGTCTGCATGCCTGGGCATATGTGTATGAGTGGATGCATGCGTGTTTGTGCTTGCGTGTATGCGTGTGTATTTGCATGTATAGCATTGCGATAGACACGTACGTCCAGTTGTAGTGATCTGCGTTGGGACGAATGTGCCAGCCAGATGGGAACGTGCTGAGGCCCCTGCTGAAGCACTCATTGTAGATGGCCCCGGTGTAGATGGAGAAAAGACCCATGAGCAGGATGAGGTAACGCCCCCCAAACATCATACGCCAGATCTGACAACAAGCGAGGAAAGCAATAATATACATAGATCGTCAGGGGAAGGAAGGACCGGAGGGAAGCGCAACAAGAAAAGCTCCCTATGGCCTGTTTAGTCATGTCTTGATGAACTGTGGAGGAATATGGTGCGCGTTACTTCGTTGGTGTTGTTTCTCATTTTGGGATCCTTCTCTTCTAGAACCATCCAGAGAGCACCAAGTGTCATGACAATGCCGTGACCAACATCACCAAACATCACAGCAAACAGGAATGGGAAAGTGATGATAGTGTACACAGCTGCGAAAACAGAGTAAGAGGTCGAGAAGGTTAAAAAAAAAAAGAGGAAATATGGGACACACATAGATCTTTGTCATGTGAAGTGTGTGTGTTGGGTGTGCTTTCACCTGGGTTAACCTCTCTATAGCTGGCTACTCCATAAGCATCTACTATATTCTGGAATCCTGTAGTAAAGGTGTTGGTTGGAAAGACGGTAGGAGGAGAGGTGACAGCAGGCAAACGATTGTAGAAGGAATCAACATTACTGCCACTTTTCCTCTGTCATAGAGAGAGGGAGAGAGAGAGAGGAGAGAGGAGAGAGAGAGAGAGAGAGAGAGAGAGAGAGAGAGAGAGAG
>JAOXYF010000010.1:9565257-9586228 GCA_028565775.1 Sternarchorhynchus goeldii
ATGCAAATATTTACAATAGTTCAATATCATTGCTTTAATTTCCGATTAAACAAACGTTCATAAGATTGAGGTAAATTACCAACGTATTTTTAATGAGAAACGCAAATTGAAAAGATAACGCGTGTCAGGGGACATTCGTGTACTATATTTATATTTTTAATTGCACTGTGAAAATAGGCTAAATACCATCTCAGCTCAGACGCCAGATTTCCCGCTTACTCACTTCACGCTTCAATCCATGCTGGGGAAAGAAAAATGAAGAAGAGCTCAGCTGTTTGGGAACACCTTAAATTAAAGTAAACTCTGGTAAAACAGTTTCCCTGTGCAAGGTATGATGTGTAGAATATTATTTATGTGATTGTAACCAAATATGCATAACCCAAGTGTGTAGTAGTCTTAATTATGTGTCTAACCATGTAATAAGTGTTTTAAGCAAGGATAGATAAGGGCATCAGGGCATCAGCCAATCATATTATTTTTCTAGGTCGCAAGCCCCTAAAAGGCCACAATGAAAATACACCATTGTTCATTATGTTCACCCATTACAGCATTTTTTTCCTACCATTCTCTCTGAGGCCGCACCTGTTTAATTAAAAAAAAAATGTCTGTTAACTGTCCATCACCCCTTCATACGCTTATCTAGTCCTGGTCCAACTTCCTCTTCTGGAATATAACAACGTCTCTTTCAATTGTCATCTAACCTGGTCATTATGTGTGTAAAACGTGTGCGCTCCTGCTACCTATTTGACCTCTCAGCCAGAGGATGTTATAACTCCATATGTGGTCTTGCTTCCAGTGACCACAGAAGTCCTAACTATCACGTGTGTGAGTAGTAACATCCTACCGCAACATTTCTACCACAGATGCACTTGCCTTTCTATTTATATTTTTTGTCACCATAAACCTCGAAAATCAAACAAGGCCCATTCATTATTTATACGATTTTCTTTAATAGTTAAATACTTTACCATCAAGTCTTCAAGTACAAAATTAGAGATGCAAGAAACAAACAAACAAAAAAAACATAATACATGTATTTGCTGAACAAGTACATCTGAAGTAAAGGGAAATTGTGTAAATTAGATTTTAATTAACTCTTATAAGCGGTTATGGACAAGCGCATTTGCCAAATGCTTTAAAATGTTCATTCAACCAGTAAAACGTTCTGTGCTGTCGAGTTCAAAATATGCTGCACAATGTCATGACGGTTCTTCCCAACCCAGTCCTCGGGACCCACATGACGATTCTATGTTTTTGCTCTAACATGATGTGTTGGGAACCTGAGCAGAGCAAAAACGTGGCACCGTCTAGTGGGCCCTGAGGACTGGACTGGGAAGCATTGTGCCATGATAAAGACAGAAATGTTTGCAGTGAAGAGGCACGAGGTCCTTCCAGCATACCATTTAAATAAACTACAAATAAGATAAACAACTGCAACAGCTCTTTATTTAGTTTTCAATTTATAAATTACTGACATCATTAAAAGTACCATAACACATTGCAGATGAAGGAAAGGAAAGATCAAAAAGCACATCTGTTGACTAAAAACATGGACATTTACTGATTCTGATTTTACACGTGTGTGTCTTAAATCAGTCACAATTTAAAACTGGTTAAAATAACCTTAATACTTTTTTTGGCAAATTACGCCTTCTTTTGATTTAAATAATGTAGAAAACAACTAATAGCAGCAATAAAAGAACTACTTTCAGGGATAAAATGTAAAGAACTTCAGTACAAAAACATACATTCACATAAATTCACAAAACCATGTACTGTTTTGGCTGTTAAAATAGACTATCAGAGCATTGGACTACGAATATGGTGGTCTAACTAAAGTTCATAACTGTGCAGTTGAAAACATGATTACATTTCTCTACCTTGATTTGACATAGTACTTCAGAGATAACAGATTGATAATACAGCTTAAGTCATCTTGAGCAGAAACTGCAATGTACCCCACCTGTAAGATCTGAAATACTGCCTGCTGTGACCAGTCTCCGGAGAAAAGCTGTCTCGCGGTCCACATTATGCATGGTCTGTTTTAACATGTCTGTCATGGGTGTGTTGTCATAGTAATGCAGCGGGGCGTCCTTCATGTGGAGGTTGTACCCAAAGCCTGCCAAGCTGACCTCATCACACAAGTACGTTGCCAGGTTGAGAGCAGACATGCCTAAGGTAGGAATATTCTAAACAGGGGACAACAACAACAACAATAAAACAAGAAAAGAAATGATCAGAATTCTAGAAGCAGATCAGAACTTCTGAACCCATTCCTACCATGATGTAAACTTTGGAAAAAAATATAATATTGGGGAAATTGGAGCTACATCAACCATTAATGTTATTGAACAAGTACATTCGTATTTATAATAAAACCTTTTCACAGACAAAAAGAACATGCTTAGATTATATTAGTAATATGAAATGTAAAAAACAAGCTGAAGTATAAATGTGCAAATACAAAAACAACAAACCTTTCTGCTTTCAAAGACTGAAAATAAGGCAATTTATTTAACCTTTAAGCTTTTGTATGTACAGACATTGATTTCTCCCATGGAAACCAGGAAGATCCAAATCAATACAGCCCCACAGGCATTTATTTCAATGTTTGTAAAAGTAGACATGACCGATATGTTTATACTTTAAAGACATTTACCTGATCCCAACCCCACAACCGCTGCTTAGGCTTCGGCAAGTCGAGTAGGTCCAAAGCTGACTCCCTTATGATCTCTGGATTCAAGATACGGAATTTGGAAAGTGCGACTGGAATACTGCCTGGTACCTTCTGCCAGAAAAACAGCTTGTCCCAGAGTGACTGAAAAAGAAACACTGGTGTTAGTAATGGCTGTTAATGTAACATTATGTAGCCACTTGCTATAAAATGGATTCTATATTAATTTAATGTACTTTCTAATCAATAGTTAAATATTCTGACTTTAATAATATTAGTAATTATTTATAGGTTATTGAAATTTAAGATGATTCATGACAAATGTGTGTATATGCAATTTTTTTAAACAAGCAAACAATTGCTTTAAAAATAACCTTTAACGCATTAAATACATAATTTTTTAATTATAATTTTTTCCTTAACAAATAGTACAATGTTTTTAAATCAAAACGCCATTCCCAGGTTTTAGGTTATAGATCATCTGTGTTGAAAAGTCTGATAATAATAACACATTCATTATAATCAACTAACACTGTAGCAGAGGAGCAGCCACAGCATGCTATTCTGTGGCATCTGTGACGGACCGTTCTCATAAATGTCAAACTGAACGCATTCCATCAAATATATATACAAATAATATATACAAATATGTATTTGTATATTTTATTTCAGTTTTAAATAAACTGAAATAATATGCCAACTTTTCGTTTGAACTCTCAAACACTCACAACTTTTGTTCCTGTGATCATTGCATGCAGCCAGTTGAAGTCCACTGATTTGTACATAACAGCCACAAACTGAAGCTGAGGATCCATGTCTTCCCAAACTTTTGGGCTACCCTCAGGATAGCTCATTCTGAAGGTCGTGCGGTTCCCCACGTCTCTGCTGAAGTCTCTCACTGGGCCACTGTTCAATCTGACAAGTGGTGAGAAGTCAGATTTTTTGCAAGACTGAAACACAAAGATCTCCTCTCCCTCCCAGTTCCAACTGCAGTTATCCTGCATTACCCTGCCTGCAGACTCACCACACCTCGACCAGGACGTATTCTCACCCCCTCAGCACCCGTATCGCTCCATGTCACCTGTTACCTTCACTGAATATCAAGTGAGCTGGGTTTCTCAGGAAACAGAAGACTAGGAAAGTGGTGGCTCAGATGTCTCACCTGCTATAGTCAGGTGCTGTGCTGCACAGCCCTGCCCATCCTTACCATTCTCTTCTATCTGTCCCTGCCTCTCTGTGGTGTGCCTGCTTTATTCAAGACCTCCGTCATCATATCACTTATCATTTACTCAAGCAGAAGTAGTCAAGTAAATTACTTAAGTAAAAATAAAGTATCGGGGAAAAGACTATAAATAGTTACTATACTGAATCTCAATTCAATATAAATATTCATGTAGAATTCATTCAGAAACTCATTTATGTCAAAAATGTAATTTAATGTCAGTTGTTTTAAAAACATGTTGCTGCCAGCAAATGATGTACTGTTTCATTAAACACAGATATAATTGAAGGTACTGGATGTGGTTGTCACAACATGGTTTAAGCCCGATTTGTTCATTGCTCTGCATTTTTGGCCAAGTCATAATGGAAAGGGGAAGTAAAGGTCTTCATTTTTCTGAACTGGATAGAGCTCAAGAGTGACTATGGTGGGATCAGTATTTATGTGATATTTACACTCATCCTGCTGGAAGTAGCCATCAGAAGATGGGTACACTGTGGTCATAAAGGGATGGACATGGTCAGAAACAATACTCAGGTAGGCTGTGGTGTTGACATGATGCTCAGTTGGTACTAATGGGCCCAAAGTGTGCCAGGAAAATATCCCCCACACCATTGCACCACAACCATCAGCCTGAACCGTTGATACAAGGTAGGATGGATCCATGCTTTCATGTTGTTGACATCAAATTCTGACCCTACCATCCGAATGTCGAAACAGAAACCGAGACTCATCAGACCAGGCAACATTTTCCAATCTTCTATTGTCCAATTTTGGTGAACCTGTGCAAATTGTAGCCTCAGTTTCCTGTTCTTAGCTTACAAGAGTGGCACCTCGTGTGGTCTTCTGCTGCTGTGGCCCATCCACCTCAAGGTTCAACGTGTTGTGCATTCAGAGATGCTCTTCTACATGCTTCGGTTGTAACGACTGGTTATTTGAGTTACTGTTGCTGTTCTATCAGCTCAAACCAGTCTGGCCATTCTCCTCTGACCTCTGGCATCAACGAGGCATTTGGGCCCACAGAACTGCTGCTCACTGGATATTTTCTCTTTTTCGGACCATTCTCTGTAAACCCTAGAGATGGTTGTACGTGAAAATCCCAGTAGATCAGCAGTTTCTGAAATACTCAGACCAGCCCGTCTGGCACCAACAACCATGCCACGTTCAAAGTCACTTAAATCTCCTTTCTTCCCCATTCTGATGCTCGGTTTGAACTGCAGCAGATCGTCTTGGCCAGGCCTACATGCCTAAATGAGTTGCTGCCATGTGATTCGACATTTGCGTTAATGAGCAGTTGGACAGGTGTACCTAATAAAGTGGCCGGTGAGTGTATATCAGCTGGATATTGTACATATAAACGTAATAAGTACCACAATGTATTTGACCACCACTTTGTGCTTAGCATAATTTCTGGTAATACTCTTGAGCTCTTGATCAAGGTAACTAGACAGTTTTACTATGCGCCATACTGCAAATAAGCAAGCTATTAGTAAGACTGACAGGTTGGCAATATGGGTCATAATTAGCTAGCCAACTTGCTAAACGTTAATATTTATAATATTGAAAAATGTTTTTCTCTTAAAAGAACACCTCAGTAAGGAACATACATTGCTGACCAGCATGACTGCTACATTTCTGGCATTTTTTTCTGTGGATGCTTGTAGTTAATTCATATGTATGCTAGCTAGCTTGCTAATCATTATTTTTTGTTTTGTTTTGGTTTTATCAGCCTTGATGTCAGATAACACTATTTTTTTCATAATATTACTACATAGTGTTTATTTGGTATTTTTCTTTAAGAATTCTCATTCTACTTTTTCATGATTTCTACAAATGTAATTTTGTACTTTATGTAATTTAATATCCTTTATACTGTTTTTTGTAGAGTCTCTCTTTTCTGTGCAGAGCACTTTAAGATGTGAAAGACCTTTACAATTTGAAAAACCCCTATATAAATAAAAAATCGTTATAAAAATTGATTAAAAACATTTCAAATGCTGCAGTTCTGAACAAATAACACAATTAGTGCTGATCTGGACTTACCTTAAAATGACATTGAACTGGTTTAGGAGAGGCCCAAGTTCCAGACCTCGGAGTATCCCACCATTCCCAATCACAACACATCGGCGACAACCACTTCTCCCAGCATCCTCTGATGAAGAAATGGGTATGATGTTCAGGACTTTCTTTATCTTGTGCTGCATGTCGAGTAATCCAAATGGCAGAGGATACTTGAACATTTGTTCTGTTAAGTTGCTGTTCTTCTTTAAAAATGGTTCAGCCACTGGTGTGGAACTAGAAAACATTGACTCTATATTCTTTCTTGCAAAAGATGGTCGGCATTTTGTAGCCAACACGCTTCTGACATAATTATGGACACGCTGAGGAAAGAAGAAAAAAAAAATTTCTAGAATTACATTAGTGTCTACATACAGTAATGGTAATATGCAGCCACAAACAATAATAAGTGATTAAAAATGTGAACATCTATTTTCACTTGTAGCAATGGCCATACAGCATAAAAGAAAAGAACATACAAACACAACCGCACAAAGCAAATAAGAGGCATCAAAAGTAGCCTTAGCTGGTCTGCTAATATAGCAAACTCATTTAGCGTTAACAGATGTGGAAGTTCTGAACTAAGGTTAATTCAAGCATATGGCAATATATAGACATTTCTTATTAGACTGTGTAACATCTGTCATCAGCTATGTTTGAGCTAACTGGCTAATGTAAATTACTGAATGACTTAGCTTGTCGGGTACATATTTTTTAATGATAGTTTTGGCGAGCCGCAATCTGTGTAAAACCTAGATTTGAGATGATGATAACGAACTGTTGGCTAATGTTAACATAGTTAATAACTTGCTAGTTTTATCGAGGATATGCATTGATGTCACTTTCCCAGCAGAATACCAATACCTGGTCATAAACTACAGCCTACATTTGTGGGAAGTTGCTGGACATAAAAGGAAACAAATAAACAATTTTACCTCTCGTTGACTGCGATCAGCAAGTACCAAACCAGGTTTGGGATCAGTATCGACGAGGGGTAGCATTAGAAGTCCAATTAGAATCAAGACGATGACCATAAATAGAACAAGCAATCTCCTATGGAATTAAAGATCAGATTTGGTCTGTTAGGAGCTAGTGAATACATTCATCAAGAGTTTATACCAATTACACAGGTTTGCTAAAAGTTCACTTTTAGTTAAACGTTATAATGTTCTACTTAATGTTTTTTTGTTGCTTGAAAGAATTCTCTTTTCATTCAAGATTTTTTTTTGGCAATTTACACATTCTTTACCTGAAGCTTTGGGTTTACTATGGTGGCAAAAAGAGACAAATTTTAAAACCCACTGTATTATTAGCATTGAAATATATTATTGTTATTGTGAAAACCATATATCCATGTCCTTTAAACATTATTTTAGAGGAAACTGACACTAGACCTACCCAGAGACCTGCACAGCTTGGTGTTACTGCCAATCATCTTGCCCACTCCACAGTAAACACACTACCAGTCCCAGTTTAAAGCAGTTCCAGACCTGACACCTTATATACATTTACTCTGGGTCGGGGCTGTATAGCACCTGCAGACCACAGAGTAGCTATTTTTTCACCCATTCAAGAAAGTTGTAGTACAGGTGTTCTCATTGGTTCCAAGACCATTTTAATACTGCATCATCCCACGACGCATGGTTACGGGCCATGGTGCAACTTAACGGCAGCATTTGTTAAACACTTGGTTAATAGTTTTTGTTTTGTGTGCTAGCAGTGGTTGAACACTATTATTGTTCCCTACATTAACCAACTCTAAATATGGTGTCCCTCAAGCATTAGTGCTTGGCCCCTTAGTATTACTTGTCTTGTTAGTGCTACTTGGTATTATAATTCAAATCCTGTGGAAATATTAAAATAAAGCAAATCCTGTACTTTCACTGTTATGTGCAGGACTTACAGCTTTGTATACTGGCTAAGATAAATGATGCCATTAATCTACATGCTTGTATATAAAAAATATAATGCACAATTTCTTTTGGAGATCCTTCAGTTTCTTACATTTCTGCGCACTACTAATGTTATCATTTTAGGAGATTTTTAATCTCCTCTTGTCACTTTTCTGCTGAGTTTCTGAATTTGACCAAATGGCTTGGTATTGAGCAATACACTGATGTTCTCACAGACAACTGAAGATCTTGTTCAACCTTGAACTTTTCACAGACGCTTAACAGGTTTCACAGCTGGTTAACAGTTTTACGCAGGTTTGGGTGTCAGATCATAAGGTGATATCCATGGATCTATCACATCAGTGTCTTTCCACTAAATCTATGCCAAAGCTACTCATGAGTTATTGTAATTGGGCAGACCCAGTTATTGTGGAAAAAAAAAAACATTTGTTGTTTCAAGTTTACATCAGCAGCTGAATTAGAGGCATTCTATAATTCTCTGGGCTGTGTGTTTACAACCCATTCAAAATAAGAGAAGTTACTTATTCATGTTCAGCCACGTAGTTCACATTTGAATTATGGAACTTGAAAACATGCTTTGGAGAGACATTTTAGACATTCTGGGCTTACTGTCCATAAATGGCGTATCATGAGCACCAAAAGGCATACTCAAGATATCTTAATAAGGTATGGTCAAGATTTCAGCAGACACCCTTATCCAGAGAAACTTACAAAAGTGCTTTGTCATTTGTTCACAGAATATATTCTAGCCAGTACAGTAGGTTAGAGTTCAAGATACCTTTAAATTAGAACACTGCTAAAATACTGATCCTGTTTTGCACTTCTTGGATTCTAGAAGTGCAAAATACACATAAGCTCTTTCAGACAACGATAAGTGCAATAACAAACAATTCCAAACAATAAGGGCTAGAGTTTCAGTTACTCAACAGTAGTATTAAATTTCATAGGTGCATGATCAACGGTCATTTAAATACTCTACAAACAGATGATCTTCAGTCTAAATATTATCTCTACATATAGATAATATTCAAGGGAAATTCATTCCACCATCTGAGAACCAGGACAGAGAACAGACTCGAACCTTGTCTTCCATTCGACTTTAAGTATGGTGTTTAAATCCAAGCTGTATTTCAGTTTCGAAGTACTCGAAGTACAAATCAGCCTTTAACGATCTTCGAGAACACCTCACTTATAACCATCTCTATGAAAATTTAATTGTCCAAGACTACTTTGGGCTGGTTCCAGTTTTATCTGTCTGACTGGCCTGAGTTTGTCTCAGTAGAAGGATTTAGATCTCAAACTTGTTCTGTATCCTTTGGTGTACTACAGCTACTGTTTCTTGGCCCTATTCTTTCAGTCTGCATGACATTTCACAGTTATGCTGCTGAGACAGAGATGTATATAAAGATTTCTTCTCCTCATTCTATAGCCATATCCAAGCTAATGTTTGTTTGTAGGAGATTAAGGCCTGAATGAGCAGCTAAACATGGACAAAATTAGATCTGTGTAAAATTTAACTACATCATTTAAAATGTATTTTCAAATTCCACTCTATTTGAACACTAGCCGATGTAGAAAGGCTTGTTCATGCCTTTGTTTAAGTAAGACTTGATTATTGTAATATGCTTTTTACTGGAGTATCAACCACATTTATTCAGAAGCTCCAATACATTAAGATTTGTGCATCCAGGATATGAGGGTATGGAAATGTGAACACATTACACCAATATTATATTTTTTATACTGTTCCTGTCTTATGGAACTGATTATAAAATTCTCCTCTTAACTTTTCAACATGTTTACAGAAATACACCTGTTTATCTCAAGGGACTTCTTGTACCCTGTAATTTTAGTCACAACCTCACATCTAACCCTAATTATCATCTTCAATTTCCCAGAACAAAACTGTGCCTCTTGCCCCTTGCCTTGGGAATACTCTTCCTGACTGTCTGAGGGTTCCACAGACACTGACTGCTTTTAAAACTTTTATTTAGGTACATTATAATTAAAATACATTATTATTATCTTTGTGCATTTGCCAGACATTCTTATCCTGAGTGACTTACAATTTGAATCATGCTAAAGAGGCAGACACACACAATGGTCCAAGGACTCTAGTTGCCTAGACATTTTGGACCTAGATGTTTTTGGCAGTTATCCCTAGCCAAACTGTCAAACACCAAGGCATTATCCTTGATTCAGATCTTTCCATCAATCTGCACAGTTGCAACATTGTCAAAACCACTTTCTTTCACTTGTATAATATTGAAATATTGAGTATACTGAATGAAACATACTGCCTTAAATGACACTGGTTCATGCTTTCAGTACCTCTAGACTGGACTATTCTAAAGCTCTTCTATTGTGACATTTTAATCTCATTAGGTTCAAAATGCAGCAGCTAGAGGGCACACTAGAACCACAAAACCTGTCCTACCATAATCCTTTTTGACATACAAATGTTAAAGTCAACACAACTCTTGTTCTGCCTTTGTTTTTCTCGTTTCTGTTTGAATAGTGCACCAGGCTGGAAGCCTTGTACAGCGCGATGTCAATCACACCTGCTCATTAGAATATCACAACCATGTCTGGACAGCTCTCAGACTTTATTTAACCTTTTGTGAGTAATGTTTATTGTGTTTATTGAGTAATGTTTATTTATTTAACCTTTTGTAAGTAATGTTTATTGCTTTGTTGGATGTTTAATAACACAAATGTAGTATTATACAAGCATATTTGCTGGATCACCAAGTTTTATGACCCAGGTAATTATTTATGACCGACTCCTTTGAGCCCTTTTCATGACCTGCAGACCTGTGAGATGTCTGTGATGTTGCCAACTTGTTACCCAAGTAAATGATAAAGACAGTAATATGATCAGCAAGGTGCCTTGTGTCATCATTATTCTGCCATTAATGACAATTAGTAAGTTTTTTTTTTAGTAATTACATAAATTACTAAATTTAAATTTACTAAATTAATTGTAAAACAAATTAGTAATTTTTATTTATTTCATTTTTATTTACCTGGCAACTTTGTTGTTGGAAATAATGTATCATTTTATCTTGCCACAGCTTGTTGTCCTGTGATGTATTAATGAAGGATGCCTATGAATACACTGATGATAAACATTACTATCATCAATCTACCTAATCAATCTAGCAATCATTTTAGCTTCTCAGAACTTGCAACTAAAAGCAATCAACAGCTATGAAAATAACACTTATTAGTTTTATTCGTGTATATGAAAGGTCACATTTTAACATCATGTCAAAGATTTCTTTGACATCACAGCTTCTTTTAAAAGGCTTTTTAAAAATGACAAATATCTTAGATTTTCAATGCTTTGTTCTAAAAACAGCTGCAAAGCAACTTTTTAGCGGGCAAACATTTTGGCACTCAAGCAGCATGGCCTGCAAGACAGTAGGCCTCAATGAACTCGGGTGGTTTTCAAGAGTACAGGAAAGCTGACCAAAACGTTACGCTTAATTTGACCCAAGCGTCTCAGTTACTACTGACACCTGTGTGAAAAGTGTGTGGTCGATGGCAGTATAAACCAAACTTGTCAAGTTGCCTTATTGATAAGACTATAACAACTTGCCCTCTTTTTCTTTTTTACATATTGTTAATGACAACTATTCAAATTAAAGGTATACTAAGCTTGTGAAGCAAATTTATAGGCACATACAATGCAATGAAAAAGCTTGGTGCAGGTTTAAGGAACATGTGCTGGCTAAGAAAAATGACTTCTTTAGTAGGTTACTGCCTGTTACGGCAAAAGCATAAAAGTAAATCATTACTAATTCTAACTGTAAAATGCAATAGGGCCTACAATAAGATAATTATAAACATTTGCAATCCAAGATATCAAATGTAAATGTAACCACATTTTAGTACTTTATATATTTTAAAGAATATTTTAATATTAAAATGAAAGGTTCATTTAATACTGTATTCCCTGGGAGTTCAAAACAAACATCTATTTTGACTAATTGTTAATAGAAAATTCTACAAGTAGTTTTCTTGTTCATCCAGGTGGTCTCCAGCGTTCATGTCAAGTTTCACCAACAGAATTGCTTCCATCTGTACTATTCCTTTTGAATTTTATTATTTATAATTTTTTTTTACTTGTTACACTGTCAAACTTTGCATGGCAGAGTGATTTTTGTTGCAGAGTAGTGGGGTACCACTCCTCTTGTGCAAATTGTTCTGTGTTTGCTTCATACACTAATAACACTGACACCAGCTGAAGTAAAAAGGCTGCAGATTCTTGTACAAGTAAAACAAAAATTCTACCTACTACCTACTATGTATAATTAGGATATTTTTTGAAGCACAATGGCACATATCTAATATGAACAACATTAAAGTTATTAATAGAAATGCACAACATATCTGTGGCTGATATTTGTCAGTAAGGCATTTTTTTATTTATTGTTTTCGGTTTGATATGGGATTTAACATAAAATTACAATTTCCATTTCATTTAGCCCTCATTTGTTTATTATTTGAAATAAGAAAAAAAGCCTAGAATCAGATGTGGTTTTCATTTGTTAAGTTTTCATTTGTTAAGTGTTTTAGATTTAATTATTTATTTTTTTACTGTTATTATTATTATTAACTTATTAACCAAAGGATCTGATGTTGGTTACTGTATCATTTTTCTTCTTTTCTCTCTCTCTCTCACACACACACACACACACACACACACACACACACACACATAGAGGGAGAGAGAGAGCGCAAGCGCTGTGAAGTGCTTCTGAACCTCCTTCTACAAATTCATATTCACCAGTAACTGTATATATACATATATATATATATATATATATATATATATATATACACACATACACACACACACACATATATTCCTCACAGATTCTGGTTCATATTAACATGATAGGATTGCACAGTTGCTGCAGATTTGTCAGATCTCCCTATCCACCACACCCCAAAGTTGCTCTATTGAATTGGGATCTGGTAACCCTGGAGGCCATTTGAGTACAGTGAGCTCATTGTCAAGAAATCAAGTTGAGCTATTTGAGCTTTGTGACAAGACATGTTATCCTGCTATCTCTGTCCTTCTGGCATGCTTTGTGACATGCTGGTCTGATGGTGAAAATCTTAAAAACATCGTTTTTAAAATATTTTTATTTTAAATTTTAAAATATTTTAAATAAAATGTTGTTTTCATATTTATATTTGATTGTAGTTGATGCAGTTAACCATGCAGTGGACAAGAACATTCTTGTAGATTGAGAAGTAGTCTGGATAGGAACAGTCCTAAAATGACTCGATTCATACATGCAAGGCAGGAATTTCTTGAAAATAGAAAATTTTCTGCCAAAACTTTCTGCAGTTGAATAAAGACAAAACAGATATTTTCATAAAAGTGCAGACTAGCTGATGTTTTGGTCTTGAAAAACCCTAAAATCTAATCTCAAAAGATGCGTAGGTGGGCTAACAAATTCAGCAGGACCACGCATGTCACCAGGTATCACCACCTATTAACAGGTGCTTACTACATTACATTACATTACATTTCTTGGGCAGACTGCCTTACATGGAGCCGATCAGTCGTATTCACCATTTATGTAAACACAATAGTAACCAACAGAGTATGGATTCATTCATCTTTTTTTATTAGCTGAATTGCTTAGTGCAAAAAATGTGATGTGTTTGTCTAGTACTTACCTAAGAGACAAATGATATACTTTCCTCATACTGCCAGTACACATCTGAATTCTGTTTCCACCATCATCCCATTTCTTAGCTGGTCATACCTATATATAAAGAAAGTTCAATTTATGACAACTTGTACTAGTTTGCAAAGGCTTGACATTTTTATTCCTGCAATAATAATAATTACATTTGAAACTACTGATCAGTCACACAAGTATTGTAAATATTTCCTTTTGAGGGGAGGGGAGGAAATATTATGAGAGCACAGGAAAAAAACAAAACAAAAAAACCCCCCAAAAAAACACATGATGGTTTCAAAATATGAGACATCCAGAAAATTACAGATGTAAAATAAAGTCCAACATATTAAGCAAGAATTTTTGAGGACAGAAAAATGTTAGAAATGTAATTAGAATTGTTTTTATTGCTAGCAGGAAATGTTGGTTCGCTATATAGAAAGCACAGCACTGAATTATCTTGCATGCAAGTTGACATAAAGATAACAGCTCCTATGAACTCCCATATAGGGTACATTTATTTTAATTATGATTAGTTTACAGCTGCAGTTTCAGAGATTCACAGATGTACATTATTGCACTTATTACACACCATAATGTCAAACATGTCATGGCAAATATATGAAAGACAAAAGTTTTTTAAAAATGTTTTATATAACACTCAGCATCGACAAAATAATCTTATTGGACAAGAACCATTCCATGGTTACTGATTAAGAGGACAACAGCACTGGGACTTTGAACTGTATGTGTAGCGCTCAGCTTTACAACTATGTTTTATTATGATTTATTAACCTTAAATTGTAACAGACTTTGCTGTTAACTCACGGTAATGTAATTATTATCTTCACTATTAGACTCACTATAAGAATTTCCTCCCCTATGACATTGATTACTTTATGATAACATTTTTGAGTTTTATCAAATACATCATAACCAATACACTCAACTATCATAAGTTACAACACTAGCAAAAACTGTGTCTATGACAGATATTACTCATTTGTTCTGTTTTTTTTTTTTTTTCCTGCACAGAGATGGATTGGCATCCATCCTGGGTGTATCTGCCCAGCACCCGATGTACCTGGATAGGGATGGGGGTGGGGGACCCACCCACCACTGTAACCCTAAATTGGATTAAGCGGTTCTGATCACGAGTGAGTGTGTTTTTTTTTTTTTTTTAAGTTTCTCAAGAAATGCTTTTACCTATTATTATTACCATTATTATTATTATCTTATCTTATCACATACACATTAAATAGTGTCATTTATTTCTATACTTGAAGTAAAGCAACCCCTACTTTACCCATATGAACACTGTATTTCAGACACACTTGTAATTAATATATTCTTCTATAGTTAACATACCACTTTACCTACCTTAATTCTGATACACAAGACTCACCAATTATAAGATTTCAGCCATAACAGATGCAAGTAATTCAGTTCCTATTCTACAGATATAAACCAGTGTATTTGTGCAAAGCAAAACTGGCACCAGAAACCATCTGGACTAGAAGTCAATCGATCAGTCAGCCTTTCTGCAACAATCAGCATTAGTCCATGCCTACACTCACAAGACTGATGATCAAAAAAAGCCCACAGGCATAATGCTGGCAGCCCCGTCAGTCAGAACAGGTTGCTATGGAGCAATGCTGAAGTTCCCCTTGTGTTCCTTTCACCATTCTACAAGCAGATGTCAGTGGGAGCTGTGAAATGGTACGAGCCAATGCTGGATGCAACAGTTCCTGAGAGAAAACAATAAGACTTTAATTCCTATATTTCAAAGCTCAATATATATACATAAATATATTTATCTGTGCAGTCTTTATAAAGTAAATATTGTGTATGTTATTATTAGACTGATTCTGGTCATTTAGTGAGTAAATGCGAATAATGTTGTGTGTGAATTGTAATGTTTGCAAGTCTTTAACCAGCCAGCTAACCAGCTTTAACAAATTAGCTAGCTATTTTACAGGTATTAAAAACCCTCACGTCATCTCAACAATCTGCCATCATAAGCTATTGATTAGATAGTTCTAAGATACCCAATGTTAGGTAGAATTTGTTGCATTTGCTAATGTGAGATTAAATTTGTTGCCTTATGTTACCAGGAGCCTGAAAGCTAGCTTTAATGTTTTCAACTTGCCAGTGTTTTGGGAAAAGAACATTACGGGCTTCTAGCTAACATACTTATAGTTATCTTAACTATACGAGGGACAGAATCTCTGCTCTCTCACATTGTCACCTCTAGTCAGTCGTTAGATGATATGAGCAGGCTGTGCAAACAATATTTTTTTCCCCCATGTATTTGCTAATACTGACTATTTATCTTGGAACCTAAACAAACATACAAAAATATGCATGTCTGGAGACATTTTTTGGAAGGTGCTGAAAAAGGCCTGTACTATAATGCATGGGAAAAGGGCATTTTACTACATCTACTCTTTTGCACTCTGCTATAAATGTTAATCATTTAGTAAAACAATTTTGTCTTATTTTTTATTATACATTAAACTGTATTTCATCATTTGCAAAAAACTAAATAACACAAACAACTACTTTTCAAACCCCACAAAAATACCAAAAAGTAGAAAATTACAGTTCACTTTAATTACACAGACAGCAATCAAACTTATGAAAGAGCAAGTTTGAATGGCCAAAGAATGGTATTTGTTTTAGTTGTGTTAATTTTGTTAATTCACCTACTGCTAATAACTCAATAACAATTCACAGTCCTCAATATGATTTTATGTATACTGTGATCACTCATAACTACACAATGTAAAGCATTATTAAATACCTTGTGTATATACAATGTTGCATATAAACAAATTTGGCTTGACTTTCATTACACTGTATAAAATAAATATAACAAATTCTTAAGGAAACTACAGGCAGCTAATTGGAGAGTAACACACTGTAAATGTTTTGGAATGTTACCTTTTTTAATTATAGTACAAAAACACAATCTTGTGTGTGCATGTGTTTTTATTAATTTTTACATGAGAGATCAATATTTTCTTTCATGATACAAACAAAATTCTACTTTTATGTAGCTATATAATGCAGTTTTGTGTATTACCAATGATTCGCAGCTGTTGGCATTTGTGCGATTATGAGGAAGGTAGTGCTACGTGCGAAGAATATCTTTTTGGCAAACCACTTCCTGGTCGAACTACACTTGCAGAGATATTTAAAGCCCTTGATGACTTTTTCAAAGACCACAATATTTCGTGGGAGAAGTGTGTGGCTGTGTTTCAAATGAAACGTGCTTTCAAATAAAGACATGAAGTCTTCAAAACTACTGTGGCATATGGAGACGCATCACAGTTCCATGAATGACAAGCCTATTGAGTATATGCAACAGATGTTGCGTGATTTCAAAGTACAGCAGACTCATGAGAAAGAGTGCAAAAGTTAGTGAAAATGCACTGAAAGCATCATATCAGGTGGCCCTCATATCAGGTGGCCCCAGATGGTTGGAAGCCCTAAGGTGGTTTTGAGGCGCATACAAGTGCAGAAGAACTGGTTTGCCAGCAGCTATGAACATGTGGAAAATGAAGAGTCTGCAAAACAAATTTTAAAACATTTCGTTATCAGACAGCGCAACTGGGTGAAAAACTGAGGAAATGGCCTCTGACGTAAAAGGGCAGCTGATGGAAAAACTTCAGTACAAGGATAAAAGCCCTTGATGACTTTTTCCAAAGACCACAATCTTTTGTGGGAGAAATGTGTGGCATTATGAAGCGATGAGGGCAGAGTGATGAGTTGTAGACAGACTGAATTGCTTGGGCACATATGGAATGTAGCACTTGGAATAATTTGGTCTCACTGCATGATTCATAGTGACTCTGGCCTCCAAATATCTCAATGCTGAACTCAATGGTGCCTTTGTTGATGTTGACATTGTAAGACTGATAAAACAAAGTGCATTAAATACATGCCTGTTTGCATCCTTATGTAAATATTTAGGAAGTGAACACTGCACCCTTCTTTATCACTCGGAGGTTAGGTGGCTGTCTCGCGGCATGACACTTGCCCGTGTGTTTGAGCCGCGTGACGCTATTCAGGATTTTTTGTGCAAGAGGAACCGGAGTTCAACGACAGCTACTGCTCAACTAAATTTGCATATCTCACGAACGTTTACAAGTTAATCAGCTCAATGCAAGGGAGAGATTCTAATGTCCTGTAGCTCTATGAAAACCTGGAGGTCTTTGTTAAAAAAAATTGTTGAGGTGGATAGAAAGAGTGGAGAGCGGCAAATGTGGCTATGTTTCATTCAGTTGAAGAATATAATGACAGCACAGACATTAAAGGCGTAGTCTTTGAACATTTGAGAAATGGAGTGCTACAATTCCAGAAGTACTTCAAAGATTCAGATGAATTGCCGCTGTGACAGCAAACAGATCCTGCCCCCATTTAGTAATGATGCAGCAACAGGGTCAAGCTTAACAGCTACAGAAGAGGATCAGCTAATTGAAATGTCAGCAGACTCTGTCATAAGGCATATGTAGGATACACAACCCCTTGTGAAGTTCTGGACAAGTTGTCAGGCAGAATTTCCAGAGCTTGCAACGGAGGTCTTCTACCTTTCCCAACCACATACCTTTGTGAAATTGTTTTTTCAACATTTGCATACATTAACATGGCACCTAAAAATCAATGACACATGCACTTTCTACAAAAATACCCCCCCCCTCCAGATAGACACACAAGACTGTGTGGAAATCACCACGCCCAGATTTCTCATTAACTGATAAGAAAAACATCCCTCTCCCAGCCCATGCACACGCACACAGACACACAGTGGACTACGGCTTAGTCTGAATGCTGGTCCCGGAGGCAGAACAAGTTGAAAACCCCTGCTTTGGAACACCGCTAATAATGGTAGCATATGGATCTTAGGGCTGAATAACCACAAAATTAACAATAGAATGACAGAGGTTTCGTATTCAGTTAGCAAACCATATGAGCCATTTTTTAAACCCCTGCCGTTATGTAAAAGCGAGATAACTTGACACCAGTTCTTTGCCTTCGCCTCGTTCTTTACTTCTGACGAACGAACCCTTATTTGGGGTCATTTTCATTAACAGCATTTGGAGGTCATCTCTGAACGCATGGCTACGCAAGTAAAGAACAGACACGAAGTGCAGTGCTTCTGAGGAGTGCATTAAAATAGTATAAAGCACCCTTTTGTGTGTAAAAGACTTGGTTTTCGCAAACTTCACATATGAAACTCACTGAATGTCAGTTTTTTAAGGGCCTGTAGCGGATAAACACTTTTATGGTAGCACGTTTTACCTCTTTATGACTTTTATCTGTTGTATTAGCTGGCAAGCTAGTTAGCCGAATTTGTTAGTTTGTTGTCTTGGCAACATTGAACTTCGTAACGAACAAAAAGTAACTGGCGTTAGTTAAACAATCCAAGTAGTGCTACCGGTTGTGTAATCAAAACAAAATGTCAAAAGAAACTTTTCGGAAAGTTTTTTTGGTATCAAAAAGCAGCGATGCCTTCCTAAGTGCGCCGTTAACGGCACTGCTTGAAATTGCTTGTTTTATTTACCTCGCTTTTGGCCGACATATCGCTAGATATAAAATTCTGAACGGCGATTAATGTATAGTGATAAAATTTAAATAATAACAAAAATACACATGCTATTAAATTTAATCTCGAACTGAACTACAAAATAACACGAGGTCGCATTTACCGTTTTAATACATAGCGTACATAGCCTATACTGTGCCTTTAAAGTATGAAGCTAACGCTGCGTGTTTAGACTTCTATGGATTAAAGAATATTTAAAATACGGTAAAATAACATTTTTACTATTTTGCCGTATCGGAACGATTTTCAAAAGCATCATCAACGCTAGCGAGATATTCAAGAGGTCAAACTAGCTGTTTGAGGTTGTACTATTATACGTGCAAAACTATAACGAATAAACTATTCCGTTACCTTTATCAAAATTGGACCTGTATGCCTAGCTTTTTCCTGAAGGATTTTTCTTGTTTCTTTGCGTTGATCTGGAGTTTACAATCACCAAAGTACTCGCAGCATTGTCCATGAGCAACATCTATAGAAAATGGACCAGACGTATTCCGTTAAGTCAACACCAACAGATAAACTACATACCCAGATTAACCACAAGGTTTCCGGTTACTCGGAATTGTGGGTAAAACTTGACCAAAAGAAAAGTCGCACCCTTGAGCAATATACGTAGTGCTTGAATAAGCATATCTGCTTGAAAACATAAAGTTCACTGTTTAAAATGAGAAAATCACCTAACTGATAGTTAAGTATCAAGCCGTTAACCGTTATTTAGTTAGTTAAATAGTGGTATCTTACCAGCCTCTAACTTTAAAGCCAGTTAGCTACATATTTTCCAGATAATTATGGGTAGTAAATATTAAACGACATATTGATTGGGTATTGCGGCATTAAAATTACATTACTGAGTACTGTTTATTGGTAGGGACTGACCAGACACCAAGGCACTAATAGCCTGTTTTCTCAGTTTGCGTTCTGTAGACTTAAGGCACTACAACAATGTCAGAATGAAACTGCACCTCTTAAAAGGGACAATACACAATTAACTAACACTTAAAAATAGATTATTCCCCAATATGTAGCACAAAGTCAGATGCAAATATCAGGAGTTGTTAGAATTTTAACTTCTTCAGATTTGTGCAACCTCTACACCAATGTGCAAATTAGTGAGAGTATCATGAGATTGTGAGGAAAAAAACTTGAAATGAAACGTCAGAAATGAAACTTCAGATGCAAAAACTGCTGACTTACAGGGGTTGGACCATGAAACAGAAACACCTGGTTTTAGACCACAATAATTTATTAGTATGGTGTAGGGCCTCCTTTTTTGGCCAATACAGCGTCAATTCATCTTGGGAATTACATATACAAGTCCTGTGGAGCTCCCGACGGACAGTTCTGGTGGAAACAGGAGAGTTGAGGCACACATTTAATTCTGCCGTGATTTGGGCAGCCATGGTTTTATGGTTTTTGGATACAAGCCGGGTTAGCATCCAAACATCCCTTTTAGACAGCTTCCTTTTGCGTCCACAGTTAATCCTGTTGGATGTGGTTCGTCCTTCTTGGTGGTATGCTGACATTACACTGGATACAGTGGCTCTTGATACATCACAAAGACTTGCTGTCTTGGTCACAGGTGCACCAGCAAGACGTGCACCAACAATTTGTCCTCTTTTGAACTCTGGTATGTCACCCATAATGTTGTGGGCATTGCAATATTTTGAGGAAAATTGTGCTCTTACCCTGCTAATTGAACCTTCACACTCTGCTCTTCCCAGTGCAATGTGCAATTAATGAAGATTGGCCACCAGGCTGGTCCAATTTAGCCATGAAACCTCCCACACTAAAATGAGA
>JAOXYF010000010.1:9589168-9615707 GCA_028565775.1 Sternarchorhynchus goeldii
GCCCAACAGTGGCAACTTGGCAGAGGTGGGGTTTGAACCAGTAACCTTCTGATTACTAGTCAAGTGCCTTAACCAGTAAGCTTGAGGGTTTATGAGGGTTGATAGATTATAATTAACTCTTGAAAACGATTATCAGCACCTATATATACTACTTCCCACCTTTTTGCATCTGTCAAGAATTTCAGAGCCTGGTATCAATATTTGGTCTATGGTTTTCGTATCTTTGCCCGAGTATTCGGTTTTGTTTTTTGCCTCTGCCCCTTTCTGGTTTGTTCGGTTTCTGACCCCTGATTGCCTTATGCATGTGATTTTTTATTTTCTCTGTACTATTAGACCTGGTACATTTTATCTGCAAGTGACTCGATTTCTACCTTCCGAGTCTGACACTCCATGCCAGGAAAGTGTCCCTTCCTCATGACGCACTACTGACAGCAGTGCACCCACCACAAGGAAATTAAAAAAAAAAGTATGCACGTTTCCTGGATTGGTGTCTGAGTTCGTACACTCAGTCCCCCCCACAGTCGAAAGACATTTTCTCCTTCTCATATCGACTCAGCTGCCAGTGACTTGAGTTGGATGTGCATCCATCAGCTATCAGCTATGCTGTTTGTGCTGTAAAGGAGCATGACTGGTTTTAGAAGGGATACCAACCAGCCAGAGTCAATGAGAGCAGTGAGTCTCCCGCCCACACCATACAGTCAAGTCCTCGGTGGTATAAAAAGATACTGATCTCCCTAGCTCTGGCGTCGACACTCGGGGCTGTTCTTCTTAGTGGAGCTCCTCTACCGTTCGCCACAGTATCACAGCACTGAAGATCAGTTCTGTTCTCTCTGCCTCAACGTCTGAGGGCCACGAGGTGAACATTCCTTGTCATGCTCCTCTCTAGTGGTGGACGCCATAACACTTAATATCTGAGGTATTAGTAAACACTAACCTGTTACTGAGATGCTTCCAGCTGTTTTCATTAATGAATGAAAATTATTCAATATTTCATTAAATACTTATAATTCATTATATAAAGAACACAGAAAATCTAAAGCAGTAGAATGATCTAGTTAACGGTAATACATTACTACAAACTGGATTAAAGAGTTTAAAAAACTAAAGCTAACTACTGACGTAGTTAGGTTTTAAAATCTTGATCTATATGAGCACCTGTCTATGTAAGGATCTATATACAACTAAAATAAATTATTGTTTGGTATTGACTGTAATCTAAATTGCATCTGGAGTATAGCCATGGATATCTGTAAGTGAAGAACTGCATTTACAAACTGCCTAAGCCTTACACAATCACTGCTTTAACCAGCTGTAGCAGATAATGCACTCTAATACGACTCTTTCCTAAACCTTAGACTAGATCCCAAGCACACTGGGTGACCACTGCTACATGGGCCCAGCTTATCAGCACCTCACCCTCACTGAGGACCTTGGAGTGAGAGGTTTATGGCTGGTTACACTATCCAGAGCTACTTTTACAAACTCAAACTAACCATGAGAGCTCCAAGAGGAATGCTTCCATTTAACCAAAAGTACTGAAAACTCCACTTTCCCATATCACTATTGGTTCAGGAAAGTCAACATTAGATTCCTCTCATCAGGAGGATTTCAGAGACATCATTCTAGTTGATAAAAGTGCATCAGAAACCATATTAGCTCCATTAACTGTTCTGAACCATAGAGCTATGGTGTCATCAAATGGAGTAGAAAAAATCAGAACTATCACCTACTTTATCACTCTGAGGTGAAGGAGTTAAACATACTTTGTATAGGAACTCGACAAATTACATTACTATTAAGTTACTGTTGGGTCATTTTGTTTATGAATAACTTGTTTGTAACCTTGTGTTATTTATTAACCTCACCCCTGTGTTAATGTTAAATCTGTACTTAACTTAGATATTCCACCAAGTAGTTAGTTCTGGGAAGAACATGTAACCATGCAATAAAGTTTTTTTCTTCCAGGTTGAAGTCATAGAAGTAGAATAATAGTATAGACAAGCAATGTTAATTGGGTGACATTAGTCTAGTTATGATCTCTTGTTAGGTCTAGGAGTAATTAGTTTAGAATGTATTCTTTCTTTGTTTTATTCGTTTTGTTTTTGTCTTTATTATGCAAGGATTATGATGTTTCCTATTATGATGAAATTTGCTCTATTGGTTCTCATTACAATGTTGCTGTTTCATCGTTAACGGTTTTATCTGTTAATAGTGGGGGCGTTACTCAGTGTCAGTGTGTGTGTGTGTATGTGTGGACGTATCACACTGATACTATCTGTGATTAAGTGTTTAGATTTTTTCGTAGTAGACGAAGTGGCTAACAGGAAAAGCCAAGGCATCCACCTCAAAACATTTCTCAGAACAAAGGAAAAGTATGAGAAGATTTCTGACATTGCTCGAAGTACCAAGAAAAGCCCTGTTGTATTTTGAAATACTTTATTTTTTATTCTTTATTTGTTCAGTATTTTTGTTTTACACGCAAGTACGCCTCTACTCGTGCATATCGCGTACTTTCGCCGTTGATTGAGTTGAAATTAGCTGGCTGGCTAATTACAGCTGGCATCGCACGGTTGGCAACGTGACCTTTTGGTCCGGTGGCTGTGCCGCGACAATATGAAACGACTTCGAGTTCAACGGACCAACGCGGTCTCAGCACGGACAACCATTTGGGTCCCAACCCCTGTCAACGTCATAGTAAGCCTTAACCCATCTCATACCTATTTCTGAAGTAGTTGCTGGATCAATTTAAACTTTGAGGTGTCTGTTTCCTATTAATTTTTTAGTCAATATAAGTAGAAGTTAAGAAATCCCATCTCCAGTAGTGTCTTTGCTACCATCCCAGTTAGGGTGCCATGTGATTCTTTGTTTACTGTCACGCCCCGTATAATCAAGTTCACTTTATATGTACAATCCCCTCTGTTGTAACCCATTATTTTCCGTTGCGTTCATAACGTTACCATTTCCTCTTTATTTTACTCTTTCCTTTCTTTTATAGTTGTTGTTCGCTATACTAATAGCCTGTTATTTACCTGCATGTAGTTTGCTTACCCCATTGCTCCCGTTTAGAACCAAGTTATTTTGAAATAGTTTTAATAATATAATTTTATCCACAGGTCCTGGTGTAGTTAGATTAAAAAATCTTGACCCACATGTCATATTTTATCTTTACGCACCTGTCCCTGTAAGGATCTCTACACAGCTCTGCTGAATGGTTACACCTTATGGATCATTAATTCTACTGTCATGGGCAGAGGACATGAAAGGAGAAAAAAGGAGGAAACAAAAGTCTCCAACTATAAACTATGGAACTATAAACAAACCTGAACACATAAGAGCACCAACTATAAAAAGCCAACGTAACATTCAATGACCGACAGGGTCAAAGTAACTTAACAAATATTGTGTTTATGACAACACAAGAAAAAATTAAGTCCACGTGCTCGAACACCGCCATCTAGTGGTGGCCACCAGAGTGGAGGCACCGTCACATTACTGTTATCAATGGCATATTAAGTGCTTTATCTTGTATTTTTTACTCATAATGTAGGTGTTATGTCTGTCCTTAATAATTACTATGTTTGGAAAAGTACAAGTGTCACATCACAAGTGACATCCCAGGTTCAGAAAGTAAAAGTCCTCACCAGGATTTTGCTCAAGCATCCTAGATTACGTTGATTGCAGGAACTAATTTTACCTGCAGGCTTGCGCTAATTAAAAAATCCAGGAATCTTGAGCAAAATCCTGGCGAGGACTCTGACTTTCTGAACGTGGAATGTCCACCTCGGTCTCTTATCCATGGTGAGCTACTCGTCAGGTCAGTCCCGACCACACTAGCTCTGATGCCCCATCCTTTGTTTTTATGCCTCTAAATCAACAGGAACAGGAAACCCTCCTAGGTCTCTGCTACCTCATCTCCCTACATAGATTTTTGCCCACTCTCTATTCTCCCCAGTAAGTCTATGAGGTGCTCCAGCTGCACCTGAGGAGACACATACCTGGGCTCCCATTTCAGGAGAATTCCAGCAGGGTAATCCCTGACAATGAATCCTTGTTCCCAAATTGCTAGAGGAATTATTCTCCAGCGAGGCAACGTTGGGTCAGTGAAAGAGCCACAAACCAGGCTGTTGTTCACGGCGTTCTTCAATCTGTAACACAACCAGAATACATAAAGGAACAAAAACAAAGCACAGCGACATAGAATTATGATGTGCACGGAGAAGCCTGGAAGCTAGGCAAGTAAATTGCATTAAATGACTGACAACGGAAAACAGGAAGACAAGGGGTATCATTACATAGCTTGATTAGAGTTCTAGGAGACAGGTGAAAATAACGAAGGGTGAGGATTTACAAAATATGAGGTGGACCAGAGACCAAACCAAAACGGGAACATCAACAAAATCACATGGTTGTAGCACAATTGGTATTGTATAATTTTATGAATTATTAATAAGCACTTGCTTTACTTATGCTATATATGCTATAGGCTATAAGACTTATATAAGAATATAAGTCAAGTCAAGTCAAAATTTATTTATATAGCATTTTACAACAGCGGGTATCACAAAGCAGCTCCAAGAACCTGTATGTACATACCCAATATTTAGTGTAATGGCTGGAGCATTTAATCCTAATGAAGTGAAATACACGGAACACGACCCTACACAAATACCCCCCCCACACACACACACACATGGGACAAGAGTCGAGGGCAGCCACCGTGACAACTAGGAATTATTGTCTATTACTGCATGTGTTCTTTATCTACAGTGATACAAAATGAAACATTTTTTGAATATATAATTCATTTCTAAATTATTATGGGACTGTAGTTTTTCTTCAAGCTCATCTGTTAGCAGAGAGATCTATTGAATTAATATAAGCCACAGGGGCCCTTATCAAGAGAAAGGTGTAGTGTAGCATGCCTTATGTGAATGAAACAAGACCTAATAGGTATTATGGTCAATTTTCAATTAGGGTCTTGGTTCTTGACTTTGAGATCAGCCCTTGCTCACTATAGTAAAGACAGTACTGCGCTGTTTAATAATTTTCTGACTTCTGCTCGCAGAATAAAGGGCTGAGTGTCTTGTTCCATAATGGCCACAAAGAGCTGCTCAGTAATTTGCTACTTCAGTTAGAGGTCACAGAAATCCCTTGCTTCAACACTGAACAAAGGCAACACCAAAAAGGGCTGGTGACTGCATGTAGTTTGAAGGGAGTCCTAATTCTTACTGAGATTAAAGACTTTCAGCTAATATTAACACAAGATGGATATACCAAAACACATGCACATATGTGGCTGGAGCTTGGTGACACTATTGACAAGTAGAATCAACATTATAGTTTCTAGATAAATTGACTTTGGTTAAATGTATACAGTGTACAGTTTTAAAGTAGATCAGCCCATGCCTTGCACAAATAGATATTGACATGAATGACATGCCATATTTCTGTATGCATCTTCAAAATAGTGAAAAATAATACCCCAGGCTACTTCCTCTTCTATGTAGCCAGCTAGAAAAACAGCCAGTTTGTCATGATTACTTCCCCAATTGATGTTCCTTGCCAGGTTTTTCTTCTGCTCCTTATCCAGTCCTGGTTTTTAATTAAGCTCATTCACCTGTTTCTAATTATCATCTCATTAGTTGTATTTAAGTTCAGTGCTTTTCCCAAAGTTTGCTTGTCATTTGCTCTTTGCTGTGCACATGTGGTTGTATTGCTCTTTATTCCAGAATGGATTGTCTTTGTAATTAATGTCTACACTACCCTTTGCTCAGTTTTCCTACTTTCCCTCCTTCTCTCATCTAATGTTCCAGGAAATGCTTTTTTACTTTGTCGTAATAGTTATCTTCATGCTCTGTGCATTGTCTCCAGCGTTCCTTTGTGTATTGGTATATCTTTATGTTTTTGGTTTCTCTCTGTCTGTTATTGGTTCTGCCTGTTTGCCTGTTCAGTTACAACTTTCTTACTTAGCTCTGCTCTTCCTCTCCTGTTTAGTTAGTAATTTCCATTTTGTGTTCCTTATGGTCATAACAGCTTATGTCATAAATCTGTCTTTCTACTGTTTTTCATTACTAAACACTTTTAATGTTTCCTTGATTCCCATCCTGACATGTATCTAACATTCCTGACTCTCTTCCCTTATCTGTGATGGTTCTCCTTCGCAAGTGCGTTCATTTGACCCCTCTCTAACGTTACACAGTTCATATTGATGGAGAATTGTTTACATGGCTCTAAGGTCATTAACTCATAATAACGCATAATGACGCAATAATGACACCCATAATAACGCACTGGTCTGCTTCATAAATGATAGAATGCAAGTGCGTATTTGATTGAGAACAGAACAGGGGCCGGGCAGATTGATATTTCTCGGCTATGAGGGCGTAGTCTCTACTATTTAAACTATCTGTGGTAATTTGGTATGCATTGGTGAGTAATAATTCATTTTACGAGATATTTATTTTAGTCCCTTTAAGGGATGCTTTTCGCGGCAGAAGTAACCCTAACACTGGCAAAAGGAAAAAAACGTTTGTACAGTAACGCATTAACTAACAACGGTATTAAGGCACTAAAACAAACGTAACAACATAGCCTACCTTGAAAATGCAGACTGATACACCACATCCACGTTTGACTTTTGCTGAAAATATAAGCACTATCAAATATAGATAATAATGCAATGTGAGAGTGGAAGATAATGTTTTAAAATGCTTGGAGCCACCGATGCATCCACATTCTGCAGCCAGAACACGAAACCGACTCAATAACTAGGCAGATAAGCTAGTTTTATAGTCCCTCTCGAGTTGCTGCACATGCGCACATCACCATTACGTCAGAGTTTGTTTTGTTGTACGTGTATTTTATATTGTGTAATGCATATCTTTAGCTGTATAAATCCGTTACAGTGTATCTTCACATACGAACCCAGCACAATATTTGACTTATATTATGTTCCAAATGACGATTAAAATCGCCAAAAGCGTCTATCTTATTTGGCGCATATATCATATAAATTATACAAACCTGCCATCCGTCACTTGCTCTCTAAACGGCTCTCTGCATTGTGACAGGGCATTTTGACAAGGCAGGGCAAAACGTCTGAATACTGGCTCAATCGCTGAAAGCCCTGAATAATACTAAAATCAAATTATGATGGTCGATTAGATAGATATAGGTCTATTTTATCCGTTTTTGTTATCCGTTATTATTCTGATTATTGAAATAAAAACCGCAAGACATAGCATCAGATCTGACTGGGAATTGGGAATTTCAGCGAGTTAATCCGCCAAACAGAAATATAGCTGCCTGCGGCAATTATCATGATCGACGCACTCATCCTATTTGCAAGTAAATATCTTTCGAATTTCTTTAAGGTGTGACTTTGACAACCTTTCTTATGTTAGTAAGCTATATACACAAAATGAACCACTCCCTATTGTCTGTTTGAAAGGAAAGTTGTACGGGGCATAATTCAGTGCCCACCATCACCAATATTCCTAACATCATGTCCATCCATTCCCAACACCTTCCCTCATTGCTGATATCCCCATCATCCCCATTGCATATGTCATATTATGAAGCCAGTCTGGTAACTTGGAAATTTCAATTGAAGCAGTGTTTTCACCCGTCTATATTTTAATGAACTAGCAGGTCATCTAGTGAATTCTTTAAGGTGTGACTTTGACAACCTTTCTCTTATTTCCTTAATAAATATTTTATTTTACGCTGATATGCTAGGAGATCTACAAAAAGAATACTTCAGTATCTAAGAATTAGTTTAGTCTCCAATCAGCTGTTGATGACAAGATTGGCCTATGCAGTTTTAATTAGGGGGTGTTTCTCTCCAGCCATCCACCTGTTACTGTAGAAACCCCATACATTTACAATGCAGGAAACACAATACAATCATATGTTAAAATATGCCACATGCTTCATTTGGAGCATAAATGTTTATAATGAAAAAGTGCTGACCAGGAATGAAATCCTTAACTAAAGTGCGTCTGCCTTCAAAGTCAGTCCTCCTTTCATCCCCTTTAACAACGTTAAAAATGTTCTTTAAAACGTTTCAATCAAAAGTGTCTATGTTCTAAGAAACAAATTTAAATTAAGTCATAATACATCCATTAATTGTATTAACCGAATGGAACTGGAACTGAAGTTCAGCTTTAAGCAGGACCAAGTAGCGCCGGGTGTTGAGCGCTAACCGAATAGAATCTGCTACTTAGCGGCTCTGCGCACGTGCAAACTCGTAGTCTGCAGTCTTGCGCTCGAGCGTACGTTAGAGGCGAGCAATGTCTTAATTTTTCCATTGTACCTTTCGTCTTGTAAACATTGAGTAAATACTGATATAACATAATATGATACTGTGAGCATTATTTTCTAGTGGATATTAGTTTATCGATATTCGCTACCCCTGAAAATTTGTATATAGATATTATAACAGAATAGTAAACATGTTCCTCTTATTGTTACAGAGTACACAGAGTAAACATTGATATAAAATAATATGATTCAGTACTGGGATTATTTGAAAGGAGATGTAAGTGTACGGTAGCATTTTTCAACAAAGTGAGCAAAACCACTTGTGCGCACAGAATTACGGTCAACGGCACCCGTGAGCATATGTAGAAACCTGGGTTTACATAGCAAAAAGCAGCAGAATAAGCAAAAATATAAGCAAAAAATCAATTAATTACTGAATATAACTTGAAACGTTAGTTTGGTTTTTATTAGGCTCCATGAGTGTGGACTGGGGAACCAACAAAACTGCACTGAGATCTGTTTCCCTGACCAAACCTGGTCGACACTGCCCATAATAATCCTCCTAAACCACCCAGGTCTATTAAAATGCCATAGTTCTCAAAGCCACAGCGCAAAAGTTGATAGAATCATTCAGAAATAACATCGCTCAAACGATAATTAGCAATTAAGTAATTTCAGAATGCCTGGAAGGAAGATTTACATTATTATCGATGTAAGAATTGACTATTAGCTAGATATTAGCTAGAAAAGCGATAATAAATGTCTACTATATATAAAGCCAGAGGGTTGTAGTGGGGTGAAAAGCGGGACTGAGTTATCAAGGCCCCAAGTTGGGGGAGGACCCTTAAGAAGTCTGGAATTTAATTTTTTCTTTAAATATTACTATCATTTAAAGATCACATAATAAAGAACTAATATAAATGTAATGTTTTGGGGAAATAAATTGGTTGATTGATGGATTGAATTGTGTGTCCTAGCCTACATATAGTGTCTGAGGACAGGCACCCTCACCCTTTGTACAAAATGCTTTAGTCTGACTTCACAGGGCTTTTTAACTAGGCGTCTCTTAGCCTGGGATAACACTCCATTTACAAAACGTTTCTTGACAAATCCCATATGATCGACATTAGACATTAATATAATAATAAACTAGTATAAATACTACAACCAAAACTTTTCAATCGTTGAACGTCTATATACGCATGCAGTTTCCCTAGGAATTATTTCCAGTTTCTTGCTTGTTAGTTAATAAAACGAATGTTCCTAATGACAAAACCAGAAAGTGTTCGCGCTTATATTTGATGCTATGTCAAATGATAACAAGAATAATAATGGCAAGGTTAATAAATGCCCACAACTGACACTGCGTGAAATGAAACAAATTATTTTTAATCAAAATAAATTATACGACAATTCTACGGCAAGTATATAGAGTGTTGTCATCTAAAATGGGCCACTTTTGGGTAAATGATTTATAAGACTGTGCTTGAGATTTAAGGATATTTTTATAGATTAGCATAGGTCTCAAATATTTTTTTTGTTAAAAATGTGTTTAAAAGTATTGTTTGGGAATACATGTTCATGTAAAAAGGGCTTAGCTATTCAGTAAAAATGGACCAATAAAAGAGAGAACACAGTAATCATTCATTTTAGTAAATTAAGTAGTCATTTTAACAGTAAATTAACTGTTGTCTTTGTTGTGCCACAGTAACAACACCATGAATACAGTTCATGCAATAAAAGTTGAACAAATATTTCACAGAAAAATGAAATTTTTAAAAATAAACTGATCATGTTGTATGGGTTGTATGTTTATGCACACTGATGACATTTGTGTCTGTGTGTGCGTTTGTTTGTCTTTGTGCGACTGTCTAGCTGTGCATGCACCTATGTGTGTATTAAACATTTGTAAAACTAGTCTTTGATAAAATAAACAAAACACCAAAAACAATTACCGATTTCTTGGAGTTAGGTCTTTTAGCACCTCATCTAGTCAGCTCTTGTTAAAGTTGCACTGACAACAGCACACCCAGTGTTTCATGTCCATCAGGCCATTTACATCACCATTCACATTCTGGCAGCCTGTATAGGGGGATCTGCTACTCTTGCAATATGCTTTTTTCCTCTTTTTTTGTTGTTCTTTTTGGTAGTAATGTAGTTGATGTGGTATGTGCCGGCTAAATGGTATGTGGGGGTTTGGCCCTGGTTCTGAGGCCTGCTGAAAGTTAAGGGGGTGTTTATCCTCCACCTGATTGTTTGAGGTATTTTGAATAAGGACCTTTCCATATCCTCCACAGATGCGATCTTATTCAGAGACATCCTCACTCTGCTCCTGTACCATGGGAGATATGGGTAGCGTTTTCCTCTATGTCATGGTGTTTGGTGCATTCACATCATCACATTATGTTCTTTTTAATAGGGAACATCTCTGTGCCCCTGAATCCAACCTGGGCATTTTTTTTAACTTTGCTATCTTCTTCCAGGCTTGTCAAAAGAGAGAGATGAACTTTGTTAGGGGGCTTCTATCTTGCCATCCTCCTTGTCCATTTTCGCCCCTTCTCATATTAGTTGAGCTTTAAATTCTTGGAAGGTGCTTTGTCAACAGACTGGAGGGCAAGTGAGGTAGACAGGCCATCACATGCACAATTTTGGCTTTCATTGGGTAGCCATGGCTGCTGTGGCTATCCAATAGGAGGACATGTCATCTCTAGCTGCTCTGTAAACATCTGACACCACTCCAGCAACAGGTCACTGTTTGTCCAGCCATTGTCAGACTCTAACTGCAACATTTTATGGGCAAACATAAAGCCACTCACACCTTAGTAACTTTGCTTTAAAGATGACCATTATGCAAGTAAATGTTTCCACTGCATTGAAGGCTGCAAGGGCTGACATGGTCTCGCCCATATCTGTCATTTCAAATTCCTCCTGGACATTTTCATTCTGCTGAAACTGCTTTCCTACCACCTCAGGCTTCTGCCCTGCTGCTCCTGCTGCTCTTTTTAATGCTGTAGGCCAAATGCTGGTCTCTGCTCAGACAGTCGTGTGGCCCATGTTGCCAAGTGGGGGATTTGTAGGCCAAATGCTGGTCTCTGCTCATCTACCCACACTGCTATGCATACCTTTGATCTCTCACAGAGATAAGGGTGATAAAGGCACAATGGTCACTTGGGGTGTGCCCACCATAAATTGTACTATAAATGAGTGCAGGATCCTGTGGCTGTTCATGGTGGGGGGATGCCAGCAGGTGGTTACTTTTGATTGGTCAGTTGCAAACTTGGTTCTTGGTCAAGATAAGACAGAGGGAGGCTGGCCCAGAGGAGAGCTGCAGAGACACTGGGTAGAGAGTGGTGGAGGTTTGGGGAGAGTGGAGCTGGAGAAAGAGGGTTTGGAGCTGGTGCACTGAGGAGTCTTTGGAGAGGTTTGGAGAATTCTCTCCCTGGGCCTTGCTCTCCATTTCTTTCTCTCTCTCTCTCTGTCTCTCTCTCTCTCTCGCTCTCTCTCTTAGTTAATATTTGTGTCAGGTAATATTCTAACTGTAACCGTGAATATTCTAACTGTAACTGTTATTCTTAATTTTGCCTCATTGCAATATCTAACCAATTGCCATGTGTAATTAATGGGTTGTAATAATCCTAAACTCCTCCATCCTGAGGTACGCTGCACCAGTGTGTATAACATTGTGGTATGTTAGGTATTTGTGTACTTACTTATTAAATCTATACTTGCTTTCTGTTGGTTTTAAGTATCCAAGTTAGTATAAAGTTATAAAGTTAAGTATAAAGTTAAAGAGATTGCCGATACCAATCCCTGCAAAGTATCAAATAGGCTAAACCATAACTTAGGCAAGTTGTACAGTAAACCTCTGACAAAGCAGGCTTTTAATCTCAGCAAAGAACTTCGTACAACTGGTTACACGTGTTCTAGAGTTATTTATAACACATCAGTAATTATAATTTGGAGTCAGATAAACCTTTTACACGCATTAAACCTTCGCCCGCTCCTATTTCCGTCGTTGGTTGTAGGTACGCGGAGTAGGGGTATATAAATATAAAGCAAAACCCCTACAATGCTGAGGGTCTGAATTCTCTTTCAAACAATTTGGAATCCAGTGAGACCCAGCAGTGCCTTTTACTTCAGAGAAGTCTTTCATATTATTGCTCTTTTTCGTAATTAAATACAAATCCCTGGACATCTATTTTGTCAGGGGGAAACCACTTTTTGAGGAGCTTGACTGGACAGTTCTTACTCAGCTTCCTTCCAGATGCATAGCCAGAGCCAGAACCCTTGCTGTACCTGTACCTTTGGAAGGTGCCAAGCCCTTTGCTAAATACCGAACATTTGCTGTCTACCCTCTCAACTATCTCCTGGTACTCATAACGGCACCCCTCATTCTGTCCTTACTGGTTGTACTGACGTCTTTCTTCCTCTCCTTGTCTTTTCCTGTTTCTCTCTTTCCCCTTCTCTGCCTGTTGTCCTAGCATAGCTACTGTCTGAAATGCATAATTTAAAATATATATATTGAGGGAGAGGGAGCGAGGGAGAGTTTCATATAACCTTTGTGTAAGAGTATGTGTTTATGTGGTCCATTTTAGCTAGCTTGTTAAATAGGCCAGTACATAAAATTACTTTACTTAAGTATTACTTAAGTATCTTTTTGATTTTTTTTTATGATCCCCCCCCCCCAAAGAGCCCATCAAAACTTTATTCATAAACACTCTGCTTTATTGGTAAAGCTTTATCACCCTTTTAGTTATATTTAGACTATATTTGCTATGTCGTGCTTATTTGCTGTACCTCATGTAGCACTCTGCCCTGCCCACCTTAGCAAACTCAGGCCAGTTAAAACTATTGGTACATATCAACAAGCATAGCTAATGTGACTAGCTGTAAGATTTTTAAATGGTTATGATGTTCAACCAATGGTTTATGAGTGACAACCAGGATCTCTGTCCAGAAGATTGCAGTCCTGGGAACAGCTAAGATACTCCATAGGACCCTCAAGCTCTCAGGCCTCTGACAGAGGACCCAAACTTGAAGGAAAAAGACAGAAAGACAGAAGAGTTTTTTTAGACAGAAACTTTTCACTCTTTGCACTTCTGTATATGCAAACCTGTCTGTTTAGCGATCATATTGACAATGCTGTGGGCAGTTATTTCCAGTCTTACAAGTTCTTCGTTCGAGGAAAACCTACAACCTAATCTGAAACTGATAGTTCTGATGTTCCAACCTTACATGGCACATTTTAACTTGACAAATATGGCCATAAAACCTTTATGAAAATGGGTCAAAGGAAGGTAACAAAGTACATCTCAGTTTACTGTTAAAAAGGCATTTTGCTCTTATAATACTGGATATTGGTATTCTCACTTATGTATTCAATATTGTTCATTATGTTTTATAAATTATAGGTTAGCAATAAAATCTAGAACAGATTTTTAATGCTGATTTAAATTTAGCCCACAACTATACTTCATCCATGCATAGTATGAAGCTGTGTGTATTAAAATAACTACCATGCAGTGCTGTAGAATTGTAACTGTAAATATTCCTTTTTTGATGGATGTGATTTTTATGAAATGCTTTACATTTTAGGCATTTAGCAGACGTTCTTATCCAAATCGACTTAAACGCGTACTTATGTGAGTTATATGAGTCATTTGCTCACATAATGTATCCTAGCCTGTACAGTAGGTTAGAGATCAAGGTACCTTCTGAACTAGAACACTGTTAAAAACAGGAATTAATACAGATCATAGAAGAAATGCAAACGTGTAAGCTCTATCAGACAATGATAAGTGCAATAACAATATCAAACAATAATTGCTAGAGTTTGAGTTACTCAGCAGTAGTGTAAAGTTTAATAAGTTCAATGGCTCTTGAAATACTCTACAAATAGATGGGTCTTCAGTCTACGTTTGCAGCCTGAAAAAAACTCTACTGTCCAGCCAGCCAGTACAAGTTCATTCCACCATCTGGGAGCCAGGACAGAAAATAGTCTTGAAGTTTATTGTGAGACTTGAAGTATGGTGTTTCAAGCTGAGCTGTGCTTGAGGTTTGAAGTGCTTGAGGTTTGGAAGTTGAATGCTCTATGGATTCCCAGTACACACCTCAGAATTACTTCCAGCAGTACTCTGATGTACTCTGATGGGCTGGTCTAAACTAACATACAAGCTTTGCTAAATGAAACACAGCTCAAAATATCCCAGGCTAAAATTAGATAACTGTTTGGTTCACATGTTGTGATGGGATATTTGCATATACTGCGCATAAGACACAATTCCAGCAGTTTCAAGGGACAGGTTTTTCAAACTAAGAAACAATTTGAATTTTGTCAAAAATTTGGATATCAGTGCTGATGGACAAAAAACCCCAATTGATTGTGAAATGTTGTTTCTTTACAAATTGTAAATACATTTTGAGACACTTGCCTGAAGCAGCCATGGCCAGAGTGGGTCTTTTTTCCATTTGAGAGATGTGTTGGATTTCTGGGGAATGTTTGGTTATCAGTAGAGGTCAGTTGAGGAGGAGTGATAAGCTCACAGGCCCAGTTTTCCCCTCATACGCCATGCCTTGGAACCTGTACCCAGTCAAGATGTTTTCAGGGGTGCCAAAACTCTGACTGCAGCAAAAAAAAAATCACCCATGAAATGTTCAAAATGTAATGTATTTCTTTATGTTCCTGTAGTCTGAGATTGCTTTATTAAGTAATAGAGCAAACATAATGATATAACTACCTTCAGGTGGCATTTCAATGATTTACGAGGGGCGCCACCTGAGGGAAACATGGACATAACAATATGTGTATAATAAACAAATAAACAGACAGTCCACACGACGGCTGCCACTAATATGGGTGGCCACCAGTAGGGGGAGTAATACGTAATATTCTTTGTCTTTTGAAAGATATTCTTTACAAGAAGAAAGGCTTGTAAATATGAATATCTTAAAATAAACAAATTAACAAGGAAACTAACAAGGTTTTAAATAAAAGGTTTGAGTTTTAATGTTGCAGAAAGTGTACAATGTTTGCTTTGTTGCTCGTTATACTGGTAATATGTTAATTTTTCAAACTCAGATTTCATGTTCTTAATTCCAAATGTCCAGTATACTTGACACTGAATAATTCACAGTTTGCATGTAAAATGATCGTTTTAAATTACGCTATTTAAAGGACTAAAATGAACACAACTTTTGTATCTGTTTTTGAGAGTGAGGAGGATATAACGATGTGATCACTGACAACAGTTGTTGCATGACTGGAAATAGGATTTGGCTTCCAATAGCTAAAAATCAATATTAACTACAAAACATTGGTGCATGAAATACTAAAAATGATCTATTCTAGGAATATTAGGAACCACACTTGGATTTGGTCTCCATTTCTTATTCTTACAAGTGATTTTTTGAATGTGCAAAATGTTCATTTTTAACACAGCTGTAATAGTGACAATGACTTGGATTTAATGTTAGCAGGCAACAAAGGCGTATATATGGTAAAATAAAGCTGCCAGCTCAGCAGCATTATTGGTTCTGACAATAGTCACCTAGCATTTTTCATCAATCTAGCTAGTAAGCTGTTGATTATTAGGCTTTTATGTAAACTAGTTGGTAACTTTTCCAGTTGAGTGCTTAACATAGTATTCAGAATGCTGTTTTTTTTAATTACCTTATTTCATGGTGTAAATGTCATATAGGACCAATTTCCCCACACAGCAGCAATGATATTTAAACACCACAGATTTCACTCGCAAAATGGTAAATTATTTGCGATGTTAATAAAATATGTAAAAATGAACACCATCATGTATTAACTTTATACTTCGCATTTTTTTGTCACAATGTAAAACTTATAGCTCAGTAAAATAGATGAACTAAACAAAAATTGCAATAAGACAAATTACTGAACCGATTAGCACAAATATTAAATATTTAATTGACTCGGCTTTCTTTCATCCAAAGTTGTTTCATAGTTTAAAATAGTTTACTGTATTTAACAATTTTAGTTCACTAGAAACTTAAGTTTAAAGTTTGATTTTTTTTACAGTGTATCTAGGAATTCATATGTCCATTTATAGAAAGGCCTACTGAGATAAACAGGTATGTTTAAAAAAAAAACAAAAACAAAACACCAATAAAAAAGACAAAGGTGAAAATATGGAAAGTGCTGCAGTATTTCAAAGGATGCTGCAGCTCACCCTGAACATACTTTATACTACTTCACATTCCTGAAGGATGTCGGTGTATTGAAAGAGCGTAAACCTGCTGTCAGACAATTTACTTCACAAACTAGCTAAAATGTTGTGGATAGTGCATCACAGTCAAGTAACCGAGCTTTTTTTTTTGCTCCAGATTTTATTTGGAGCCGTGAACTAAACCCTCAATCAAGGCAGCAGTTAACTAGGTTTGTGCATGAAAGAAACAACAAAGTGCTGGAAATCATGTCTTTGAGCTTTTCTCAGACATTCTTCATCCTGTAAGTCTCCCCTGGTGAAATCATCCTGTGTATCCCCCCAGGTTAAATCTGATTCATTTTGAGATTCTGTACATTCTGCTGTAGTGTGGTAGGTACTAGTTTACGGCCAATAATTTGTCCTAGGCCAGACCCTCCATTACTGCCAGAAAAGTGAGTGTTACTATTTAGGTCTTATTTACAGTACACTGCCACTGAACAAAACTAAAAAGTCTTGCTTTTGACATGTACAGACTTCCACATCCTTACATAGCTCCAAAACCTGAACTGTTTGGTAGAGAACAAGAAATGCTTTACAAGTCGTTTTAAATAGAAATTAAAACTTTACTTGTTTAGGTGGCCCTGCAGGTAGTTCATTGGGATTTTGATATCAGTTGAACAATTGAAGCCTATTTGAATGAGTGATCAAAACAGAAAAACAAACGGCATAGAACCAATATTATATTAACAAATCTGACTGCATTTGGAAAATAATGCAACATTTAATATTTTCCCATAGCAAATGTGCTGGTTCATCAACTCAGTCTCACTAGATTCAAGACATTAGTGCTGAAAGTTTCATTTACAACAGGCTTTTCTCTCCAAATGAAGAACCTCAAATTTAACAGGGTGCTTTCAGCAAAGTCACTTTGGCAACTTTGTACTCTCATTAAAGACACCGACACACCCTTTAAAGACCTTATTAAAGACAACATCAAGAAATGCATGTATACTTACTTACATAGACCTTTATGACAATTCTGGTCTTAGAACTTATAACTTGAAACGTACAAGTGCTCTAAATTTCCTTTGCCAAAAAGAGTAAAGAATTTCTTTAAGAATAGCAAATGATTTTTTCCATTCACATGTTTTAATGAATAATGGCCCAGGGCAACTTTTGAAAAGTCCTAAATTCAGTATGATCAGCACATTACAAATATTCAAAAAGGCAGGAAAAAAAGGCCAGCAAGTACCTCTCAACTGAGAATCCTAAAGATAAAGCCACAATGCCACTCAGTTTAGATTGAGTGGACATGATCTTAAAATCATTTATCTTTTTAGAACACACAGCCTAATGCAAGTAGGGAAAATGTAATGGGGATGCATGTACTAAATCACAGACAACACAATTAGACAGATTACAACTAGAATATTGACAAAAAAAAAGACTTAAAATGGATAATTATGAAAGGGGTGGGGTGTAATAATGACAATAGTACTGTATATATACCGTACTGCGAAAACACAGTATGTGAGAATAACTTGAATGCAACTCTTGCAAGACAGTTTACATTCCTAAGCATTTCAGTCCCATAACAACCACAACTGTGGTTCTACTGCTGTCCTTCCTTTTTCTCTCCCGTCTCTGTTCCACTCGAACTGCCACTGCTGCCTTCCCTCTCCGACGCCATCTAGGAATGAGAAGTAACGACAGATGGATTAAAATGTACAGATGGATGCAAGTACATAATAAGCTCACAATTTATTGAGACCGAATAGCTAACAGTTATACCATAGAAAACCCCACCCGTTGTATCATAAGCAAATTCATCTGAGAGAGGGTGTAACAGACAAAACCGATATGTGGTAGTTGCTCTGCATATTTCCCCTCTCATTTTCCAATGTAAAAGTTGTACACCCCCCCCCTTTACATTTGATTGCAGCCTTGTTGGTCACTACCTTGTTACCTTAAATATAAATCTGAATATTCACCTTCTTGTAAGCCATCTCAAAGAGCTTAAGAGATGCCTGCTGTAAGCTCGTAGCAGCCTGTTTGATGTTTTCACCAGTCTCTGTGTCCTTCTGTGACAGGAGCTCTCGTACTTTGGCGATCTCTTCCCGCAGTTTGTCGCACTGGAGAAAGGGAACCCATGCAAATGACATCTCTTACATCAGTTCGTTTTGTGTAGACGTGTATAGATCAATAAATGTTTAATGAATGCTTCCTGCATACCTCCTCTGCAGGCAGCTGATCCTTGAACTCCTCCATTTTTGACTCCGTATCATGGACAATGCCTTCAGCCATGTTGACAGCCTCAACACGGTCCTAAAAAAGTTGCATTGTTTTTAAATTTAAAAACAATGCAGCAATTGTTTCATTAAAGCGGCATAAACTATTTTTTATTCAGGTCACGATGAAAGGCTGGCACAGTGCCAGACCCCTATTTATTATATATGGACAGTAACTAAAGACTCAAGAGCAAAGTGCATCCATAGCTTAGAACTTTCTGCTTCAAAAGGGTGGTGCAACACTTATGCAGCTTATGCAGAGTATATCTAATGTACTGAATGCTATAACTAATGCTGCACAAACTCACTTGACTGCGTTTATCTACAGAGAAAAGCAGTATAAGGCTTTCATACCTTCCTCCTCCTGTCCTCTTCTGCATACTTCTCTGCATTCTTGATCATGTTCTCGATGTCATCCTTGCTGAGGCCACCAGAAGACTGGATGACAACTGAAGAGAGATTGATAAACAACTGAGATAGTATACTTGATCTAAAGGGGAGAAAACTCTTGGAGAATTGCTACCAAAGGTCTTGGATCTTACTTTGCTGCTCACGACCAGTGCCTTTGTCTTTGGCAGAAACATGCACAATTCCATTGGCGTCGATGTCAAACGTGACCTCAATTTGTGGTACACCACGTGGAGCAGGAGGGATGCCAACCTATTAACAGCTCCACATTAGTTCACCAAATAATAACCAAGTTACTTAAATTAACTTGGAGCTAAGGTATTGAAACATACTGGCTAGTGTTAACCAGTGTTATTCCATGGAATTAAGATTGACCGAATGGCAAAAGTAGGGACAATCAGGATGAATGTAATTCCACATCTGTGTAATACAGTGCAAAACAAATTCCAACCATTTCATAACCATAAGCTGTGAAGTCAGTGGACTGTTCAGTCACACTGGCAGTGTAGCCTAAATATTGGGGTGAAGCCTTTCTGAGGGGAGGCAACTTGCACTAGTAATGTTGAATCTCTTTAGTTTACTACATACAAAATACTGGTTGAATATATCCCAGTATGTAGATGTATTTGGAATATGGTTCCAGATGAAAGAAAAATGACAACTTTGAGTCTTAACAGGTGCGGCTAACAGATCAGGATTCTGGTTTGAACACCTTATGCAAGGACTCTAAACTAGATATAGACAAAAAATTAAGGGTCAGAAGGAGACAGATGCCTCCAGGAAAGACCTTATATGGGTAATAACTGAAAACCAGCTATTATGATGAACAAGAAGGAGAAGAACTACATGATGTGCTCAAATATTCTGAATATTTACTAAGTTAAAAGAAATCAGCATAAATGTTTGAGTTTTTTTGGTAGATGCAATCACACATTGGCCTAACATATGAAAATACTGGCATTCCATAAGATTTACATTTTTCTGTTTCCAACTCTGACATGACTACTTACCAGAGTAAACTGTCCAAGGACTTTGTTATCTGCTGCCATTTCACGCTCACCTTGGCAAACTTTAATTTCTACTTGAGTTTGACCATCAGCAGCTGTAGAGAAAACCTAAGCAACAAAATCCAGATTCAACATGTGTATACCTCAGGGATCCAACACTATTTTACTTGGTTGAACGAAGTGTCAAAATGACTCCTGCACATTCTAGGCATTCCAAACATGGAAAAAGAAAGCTGTGGCAAGTAACGCTGTGGTAAGCAAATTGCTTTATACCTTGTTCTTAAATACGTTCATGTTGTGGCTGTGAGAAGGCCTTTGTTACAGCTTTTGCAAGGGCTGAAAGACCCCGAGGTAAAAGTGGAAAGGGCAGCACCTTGACCCACCTGGCTTTTCTTAGTAGGAATGGTTGTGTTTCGGTTGATAAGTTTGGTGAAGACACCCCCCAAGGTCTCGATGCCCAGAGAGAGTGGAGTGACATCCAGCAGCAGCACGTCCGTCACGTCTCCAGCTAGTACACCTCCCTGAATCGCTGCCCCAATAGCTACAGCTTCATCCGGGTTCACGGACTTGCTGGGTGCACGGCCAAACAGGTCCTGCACTGTCTGCTGAACCTAGGAGTGGGGGTTGTGAGTATGAGGGTAAGACGGAGCTTAAACAATATTTAAATATTCCAGTTAAGAAGCTAAATAAGTCCCAAAGACAAAAAGCCAAAGCCATCTCAGTCTCTTAACTTAAATGCTACCAGAGGGGTTGTAACTGGAGCTAGGGTTAGGTCTTTGAAAAGATACCACCTTAATTTATCATAAATTTTAAATCTTTATTGTTAATATGCAAGTTATTTTGAGAAAAACGTCTTGCAGGTTTCAGCAGTTCTAAAAGTGACAAACGTAAATATTTTAAAGTCTTAACTGGAGTTTTACCTTTGGCATACGAGTCATTCCTCCAACCAGCAGCACTTCTCCAATGTCACTCTTGGACACTTCAGCATCTTGCATGGCCTTCTGACATGGGGCTACTGTCCTGCGGATGAGATCAGCCACTATGCCCTCGAACTGTGCCCGGGTAAGCTTCATGTTCAAGTGTTTGGGTCCAGAGCTGTCCATCGTTAGGTAAGGCAGATTGATGTCAGTCTGTGTGGCAAGAGCAAACATTTTTTTTTTTTTGTCTTTCAGAAAATTTCAGAGAGTAATTGTAGTTGAAGATGTTGTGGTAATAAAAATGTCAATGTAGTACACAACGGTTCCAAAGAATGTTTTATACAGAGGTCCTACAGTAAGGAGCAGTATGGTGAAAGACCTCCGTCCCTAAATGCCCCTTTACTCTCAAAATTGACTACTACACTGACATTCTTATTACATATATACAAGTATTTTTGAATACAAGAGTTTATTCAAAAATAAATTCAGTAAGCAAAAGCTATAATTAAATCTAAAATAAACTGACTTGCTCCATACTTGAGTCACTTACGACCTGTAGTCAAACAGCTTCATATACAGTGTCAGCTTTGAGGATAGCAATAGTGTCTCTACCTCATATTAGATCATGTATTTTGGATTTTTTTTTTTTGGTTTTCAAAGCAGATCAACCCACAGAGTTAGCAGAAACCTACCTGCAGAGAAGAAGAAAGCTCACATTTGGCCTTCTCAGCTGCCTCCCTCACTCTCTGCAATGCCATGTTGTCTTTGGTCAGATCGACGCCCGACTAGAACAAAACAGAATGGGTTCAGCATTTACAGTGTAGATTTGGACAATAGCAGAACTACATACTTATGAATAAGACTCTTACATGTAAATATTTTGCATGGAACATGAATGAGTTTACATGCACACCAACATCATAGCTTTCTTAATTGATCAGGGCAATTCTATTATGCAGATGTCCATTAATCCACACTGAAAGGCAGTTGGGGGAAGAGCTCCAACTGCCCACCAACTGTCCTGACACTGCATAAGCAGCAGCGGGAAAACAAAGTGGCTGGCTTCATGTCTCATAAGGCAGACATAGCTAGTTAGCTGGAACAGGCAACAAGTAAACAGGAAGAAAATGTGATGAAAATCACAGCAGTCACTTCAGTGTTCTTCAGCAGGCTGCAAAGCCATTGTAGAGGTGCATACATGTACAAAGAAATGGCAGAAGCAGTCAGGTGCTTTAAAGCATTAGTGCATCTTCCCACCAGATTTGGGAGTTTTTTTTTTAACAACTTTGTGCCTAGATCTTTGGATACCAGCATCAATTACCAAAAACACCATGGCCTAATGATCTTGGTGGCTAGCATCAGTATATTTTCTTATAAAGGCAAGCACAATTGAAGAGCAATCCTCAATGCTGGTAATATGGGAGGTTCTCTGGTCAGCACCTTCAAACCAGTCTTGGCACCTGATTACAGAAGCCGAGAGCCTTATTCTGATCCAGTCTATTGTCTTTGCTTCCAGCAGTGCTCTGTATGTCATCAGCCATAACAAATGACAGGGAGTCAGACTAAACAAGGCGAGGAAGTGAAATTAATTTTCCTGACATTCTCCAAATGTAATCATGCCTGTTTTAACAGTTAAACGTGTTTTTATTTAACACGTTCTTGAACAATACTAGCATAAGCACTTTTGGTAGATACTAACTGCATTTCATTGTCCCGTAAAGGTAAACAAAGGTCTATCTATCCATCCATCAGAGAGGTGGATGATCCACCCAGCTGGGTCACTTTGGCAACGGTGCAAGATGGTGACAGGTCAGAGACATCTGAGAAACCCTACGTGCGCCCACGAACGGTGCGAGACATTTCTGACTAAAAGAAAGCTGTACCAGCAATGATTTGCTGTGTAGTGTTTATTGTTAGTTCACTCAAAAAGCAGCAAGAGGGCATCCTAAGCTTTAGCATTCAGGGAAGTGTACATTGCTATAGTGACCCATCAATAAACTGCACAATACACCACCTTTTCCATTCCTGTGATAAATTAAAAGTGCAAAAGGATTTGCATACAAACCTCTCTCTTGAACTCTTTTACTATATGCCTTAGCAGGTGCTGATCAAAATCTTCTCCACCTAAGAATGTGTCACCGTTGGTAGACTTCACCTCAAAAACTCCTTTCTGGATCTCCAGGACCGAGATATCAAAGGTACCACCACCCAGATCATATACTGCAATACTGCAACGTGACAGCAAAAAGACGTGGGCAGTTGAAATAACAGATCATTAACGACAGGCATTCGTCCTCAACTTTTAATGATTTGACAAACACTCACATCTTGTCCTGAGTCTTATCAAGTCCATATGCCAGGGCAGCTGCTGTAGGCTCATTGATGACTCTAAGCACATTTAAACCTGCGATTTGGCCTGCATCCTTGGTTGCCTGTAACAAACATCAAATTTATTTAGATAAACAACTTGTCTATTACAACCTCTTCAGAACTGACATCAGGTAGTATTTATAATTTCATACAATCGCTTGTTTTCTCTAGCACATATAGCAGGTCTCAGCACTGCTGCAAGCAACAGAATCAATATAAAGTTCAGGTTCAACCAACTTATTTGTCCATAAATTCAATCACAACTACAATCCATGACCAATTAATCCTCTGAATATTTACCTGTCTCTGAGAATCATTAAAATAGGCTGGTACAGTTACAACTGCATTCTTGACGGAATGGCCCAAGTAACTCTCTGAAACACACAATTAGCAGAACAGAAGTTAGAGCAGATAACGGGTAGTGTGTGTGTGTGTGTGTGTGTGTGTGTGCAGGCACGCATCAAGTTTCACAATACATCAAATGTCATAGTCCCATTTTTTCTAATTCCTCTGACTTTCAGTGACTAAAAAGTTGAATTTCTATGACCTATTTGTAATGAACAGAAAAACAGCCTGGCTTTGTTACATGGGCATGGAAAGTCAACCATAATAACCATTCCTAGAATGACAACTAAAATGTAAAAATGCTACAAACAATTCCCTTATAGTACATTACTTGAATGAAAAATTGGCCAAATCTACTGACTTTCCATGTTTGGGATAGACTTTTAAAATCTCATGCTATTCCAGAAATTCCATGACAAGAGTGTGAGCTCTAAAACATATATATGAGATTTACTTATTTATTCTGCCAACCCTACAGAACTTCTTACCTGCTGTCTCCTTCATCTTCATCAGAATAAAAGCACCAGCCTGGCTGGGAGAATACAGTTTGCCGTGGGCTTCTATCCAAGCATCTCCATTCGATGCACGTACTATCTTGTATGGAACATTCTTCCTACAAACACAGAACAATGCAAGTCATCGTGATGAGCTTCAATCATTACAGCGGAACCACCTCTGAACCTACGTATAAGCTACCTCTCCTTATTTAGTCAGTTCCTTTGAGTCAGTAGTTACTCAACTTATGTTAACTTGTCTTTTGTGTCAAATTTCCAGGAGTCTTTCATGAATGTGCTGTTCTGAGTTTATTTGTTTTTTATATTATTTCTAAATATATTATGTGAAGCAATTTATAAGTGAATGAAAAACGTACAGCTTCTGAAGTGATCACTCTGTCGAGATGCATAAATGCATTTACAAAAAGTTTAGTTTTTTGGGGTTTTTTTTTTTTTGAAAACTCACAAATCCTTCTGAACTTCTGCGTCATCGAAGCGCCTTCCGATCAGACGTTTGGTGGCATAGAGTGTGTTGTTTGGGTTAGTTACAGCTTGTCTTTTGGCTGGCATGCCAACCAGCCGCTCACCATCAGCTGTAAAGGCTACAACTGACGGGGTTGTCCTTGCTCCCTCTGCATTTTCAAGGACCTGTTAGATTATCAAAAAGTATTTCAGTAAAACATTTAAGATTTTTTATCATGAAAAAAATATATATTATTTCCCATACAACTGCTACAAATCTTTACTATAACAATATTGCAGGCTTGGAAAATCTAAAGGAAAATCAAACAGATGTTACAGAGCAAGTTCAATTAAGTACTGCCAGGCTTAGGGTGCACACTTTCTGGCAGAAGACCCAAACAGTGTTCTTTTTGCTACAAGGTGTACATGCTGGTTGATGACTCCAACCAATAACCTTCCTTTTCAATGTGCCTGGAACCTGCCGAGTACCACTGCTGTAAATCTACTAAGGTGCAGCTTTTATGTACGCTTGAGTAACCCATCAGATGTTCTGTGTAATTACTTTTTGATTATTGTTTGGCTAGATACTGATGTATTCTGTAGGCATTCAGTTTTATTGATGGACTTTTAAAAACCTCCTTGGGAATATGAGCTTTGGTGGTTTTATTCCCCTAAACCCAATTTTAAATGTTTGGTGTGAATGTCTATTTGCCAGATGATATGTTTTCAGTAGGCCTAAATGTTCTTACTAAAAATATAACAGTATTCTATTGGCTGTTCAATTTATCTTTTTGATATTTTGATTCGATATTCCTTATCAGATTGGTCACATCAATTTGCAGCTTTTGAATGGATAGTAACTACCGACATTAGTTCAAGCTGTTAGAACAGCACTGGGGGAAAAGAAAAAAAGAAAAAAAGAAAAAACAATAAACTGCAAAGCATCTGACCTTTGCCTGTTTACCATCCATAACAGCCACACAAGAATTTGTGGTGCCCAGGTCAATGCCAATCACAGCTCCTTTGATTGCTTCTGAACTGCAAGACAAAGTTAGCAACACAGTCACTTAAAAACTATGACGACACCACTGTATTTCTGATGGACTTCAGAACTGATGTACGGTACTCACGCATATTCACGCCTGGCTGCAGTGCGGAGAGCATGATCCATCAACCGATTCCAGCAAGCCTAGAGAAAAGAAAAGCTGGGTCATTGTTTGAATTTAAAGATTACACTTGACAACCTGAAGCCTTGCTGATAAGGGCAAAAAGGAGCCCAAAAATAGTATTTCAAAAGTATAACATTTTATTTTGTGTAAGCTAAGTTTTGGCTTTAGCCTCTTTAATCTACTACCACCTGTTAACAGGCGTTTGATTTTATCATTTTTTTTTATGTTCATATCAAGCACCAATATGACCTTTTATACAGAAAACCAAAGAAATTTCAAAGCATTACAAAGCAAATTACCAGGAAAGTAGATATACGTTACTACTCTTAACTACACCATTCCTTGTGGCTTTGTTTTATGTCTCACCAATACACTAGAGAACAATGCCAATTTGAAATGTTCCTTTCCTTATTCAGCCCTTTAAGGAAAGTATATGGAGCAGCATAAAATCTCAACAGAATGTCAATATACCACTCTTCAGGAGAACAAAATTCTGAGACTGCAAATGCACTGTTGTACAGAAGTATCAGTAGATCATCAGAAGCTGTATGGCAAAAATAGTAAAAAAAAAAAAAAAATATATATATATAAAAATTTTATATATATATATATATATATTTTTTTTTTTTTTAATTTTTTTGCC
>JAOXYF010000010.1:9619761-9640071 GCA_028565775.1 Sternarchorhynchus goeldii
TACATATATATATATATATACATATATATATACATATATAGGCCATGAACTGCCTATAGCTTGACAGACATTCATAACATGCATTGACACTTGTTTGATATAAAATTATGTTTTCTATTAGATGAAAATTTTGTGTTGTCATTTCATTATGGAAGTGTTTCTGAGTCCCTGGGAATTCCCCAACTCTATGCTCACTTCTAGCATAATTACCAGTGTCCAGTTTAAATTCCTGGCCTTCCCTGAACTTGCAGACCTGCAGAATTAATATGCATGTTACATGAAAGTCCTCCAGGCTCTTTGACTATCTAGCTGTACCATAAATGTAGTCTTCAGGGGGATCACTTGAACGTTTTGTGAATATTCATAGAGTCAGACTTCATATGGCTGTCTAAATTAAGTCTTTTATTTCTAACTTAGTGTTTTGACTGCCTTAATTTAAGATATAATGTAAAGTTTGCAGTGCCAGACCTTCACAGATTGTGTTGATATAATGAATTTGAATGTCACACAGTATAAGCCTCTAGTCCATGAAACAATGAGTTCACAAGTTCACATGAGTTCACAAGTCCACAAACTTAGATTTGGCACTGGTATTCAGTTTTCATGTATGTGCTGAGAGATAGGATGGAATAAAAATGGGAGGACAGTATTGGAAAACCATGTTTTTTGCTGACATATGTATAGTTTAGGGAGAAATTGGCTTATCGGATTGGCCATTACATTGATTTTAAATGCCCTCTTGTAATCATGTCACACACACATATGATACACTGCTCTCACACTGACACATTATCTACTTATTATTATCGTATTTAGACTAAATAGTGACTGACAATAATGGACATCTATTTCATTGGCCTTATTTATTATGCTTTTTGTTAAACTGCACAATCTTTCACACTCACTTTCTAAAAACGCTTCAGATACTCTTCAGTTTTATTATGGTATTTTGTTTAGCTGTACATATTGGGGCTATTGCTCTGTCATTAGCTTAGCTGAGGTTTAGAAGGAGTTTAAACCATGTGCAAATAAACACAGTTAAAATCAATCAATAAACCATGGTCAGTTGTACCTCATAGCCTACAATGACTTTATGGTGTGTTGTCACAGCGCAGAAAAAAAATCTTACATAACCCGTTTTTGTTTAAAAACGGTTTTGTTAAAAAATACATTCGTAGATCAGGTTAATCAGAAAAAGCGACATCTACTGGCAATTACGTGATTTTAAAACCACAGGTTTAGTTTAACCACACTTTGTAATAATTGCATGTAAACAACCACGTGACGTCTTCTGATTTAAAGCTCCCATTAACTTTAATCGGGAGCTAATGACAAAGCAATAGCCCCCCGTGAGTTGAATTACATGTTGTAGAGCAACATAAACAAACAAATAAAATAAATAATAATTAATAAAAGTTAAAGGTTACAGACCTCAATAAGCAAAGGTTCCTAAACCCATCTGATTTCTTGTTTGTTCATCAAAAAATAGTCCCACTGCAATTTTTATACTATGTAAAACATTGCATTTTGTTTCATGCTAAAATGTATTATTATTATTATTATTATTATTATTATTATTATTATTATTATTATTATTATTATTATTATTATTATTATTATTACTACCCTTCCTGTGGTTTGGATACTTTTATTTTGAAAATACACTTCCTTGTCTGTCGTACAAGGCTCGCCAGTGCTGCTGTCTTTATACAGCTGACTGAACGGAGCTCTGAGTCTGTTCGAAAACAAGTAAGCTTTTCTACTGTTCCATATTTGTCATAAAGGTCCACATTACTCTATTTTATCCCTTGAGTTTAGTTTGGATTAAAAGTAAATGCCAACGACTGAAGTTAACTAGCTATCTTATCTTACCCACATACTGAAAATCTAGCCAGCTAGCAAGCAGAGTTAAACAGCTAGGTTAGCTTGCTTGCTAATCGTTTTTTTAAAGCTAGCTAGCGTTAACTAGCAAGCAATAACAACTCTTGCCAGTGAAGTCTGCACATTGTGCTTTTTAGTTTAAAGCGCATTAGCTAGTTCTCCACATTGTCAGCAACTAAATGAAGTCACTCAGTGTATTAGTAGTTTAGATCTCTTAGTATAGATTTGTGATAATATATTTAAATGTCTGTTGTTTGTCACTTTTGCTTGCTAGCTAGCTAAGTAAGTAGCTCACTGGGCATGAAATAGCTAGCTTTCTAGCTAGGTAGGTTAGGTACTTATTCAACTAGCAAGCTGTTCCAGTTGACTGTAGTTGATGTCAGATGATAATTGAAGTAATTTTGGCATTTGATTACGAGTAATATTTGGCTTTTTCCCAGTTGCCGTTAACATTGCATACACAAAAAGTAAAGCCCATAGCGTATACCTTGTTTTTATTTTGGTACTATACGTTTCATCAATCATTTACCATTATTTCGAAGACTTTCTTATACATTGTCAGTACCGTGCTTTCGGGATATTGGTCTGAGCACATAAAATACCACTGGATATTGCTGGATATTGTGACGTGAGAGTTTTGTGATCAGTCATGCTGGCACTACCATTAAGCTGTCTTAGGCTGTCTTTGACAGTGTTTTTTTAGTGGTAACAAGAGACTGCTGTGGGGCCTTTTACAGCATCCAGTAAGCATTGTGTAGATTAATCTGTAATCTGCTTTGTTTAGTCTTTTGTAGTAATGTTTCATTTTCTCATAGAAACTATTTCTTCAGACAGACGTGACGCAAGATTATATGTAGGTCTGGATGCCCGAAAGGGGCCCGGGAGGGAGGGTGTGAGTAGCTTGCCTTCCTGGGGTAAATATCCCACTACCCTGGACATGATGGCCCCTCGACGGAAATCTACCAAGACACGGAGTATGGGAGGAGGAATGGGGACGCTAAACTGTTTGTCAGAAGGGGATCCCAAAGATTACATAAATGAACTTTCACATGAGGTGCTCTGCCACATATTTAGGTTAGTATTGTGTACATATTGCAAAATATTTTTGTTATTAGCAGCTGAATGTACAGCTCTGTATAGATTATTTTTAAAGGATGTTGGTAGTGAGCTTCATGTAAGGAAAATTTGACACTATGCATCACAGATCTTGTAGTCAAGGTGCACTGAAAGATGTAATACCAAAGTTGTCCTGCTAAATATAGTAAAGACAGAATTTTGATTTCCAAAACTGTTCTTTTAAAACAAACATTCCAGGGAATAAGAGATGTCCTTTCAGCACTTTCATAAATTTAAGATAACAGAAATAGGTTATTTGTGGATTCAAGTGTACTGTCTAAAGATTTTGCTCACTGCAGGTACCTGCCTATGCAGGATATTATGTGTATGGAGTGTCTATCACGGAAGCTACAGGAAGCAGTAACTCTCTACTTGAGGGTGGTCAAAGTGGTGGACCTATGTGCCAGCCGGTGGTGGGAATACATGCCTTCAGGTTGGTAGAGTACAATTCAGCCAGCCAGGTTGTTTTTAATTGGCTTTCTCATGGTCAGCAAGCATACTCAGAGCTAGGGGTGTTTGATACGATATACTGTGATTACTACAAGAGATTGCCTTTTAGGAAAACTTTCAGAATATCTCATGTTTACAGTGCTTTGTGATGCATTTCACATAATACGTGCACAGGTGTAAATAATGCTTTGATAAATGCTAGTGCAACATGCAAAATGACAAATGTACAGATATTTGGGAATGTACAAAAAACAGTATTAAAACAAGGGCACATTGTCTTACCCCATCCTTCTGTCATTAAATGGTGGAAGACTGATGTTTTAATTGTATCTTCTTTCAATGTAGGATTCACAGACTCAAGTTTCCTCACACTCTTGAAGAAGATGCCTGATTTAGAACAGTTGTATGGTTTGCATCCACGTTACTTAGAACGCAGAAGGGTGAGAGGATATGAAGCGTTCAGCATTCCTGGTGTTCTGGAAGCTCTTCAGGCCTGCCCCAACATTCTGGTGAGTACAGGATGTGCGAGTAAATCAAAACGTGTCCTGTTGATGAGGAACCAGCCTCGCTTTCTGAAATTTAAATAACATTAGGTATGTGTTGTGTCGGATATACTTATTTAGTTATTTATTCATTCAAAGGGTGTGGAGACATCTCATTTGGAGCTGGTGGAAGCAATTTGGAACTACATGCCTCAGGTCCACATCCTCGGAAAGTTCAGGAACCGCAACGGAGCCTTTCCTATTCCCCCTGAGAACAAGCTCACTATTCCAGCTGCAGCTAAAATCCAGACTCTACATCTTGTTGGTATGTTTAAAGCCATTACTGTTTGACTATTTAAATTTTTTGTGGTTTAGTATTGTTACCATTTTGCTCTACATGCTGTCCAATAAATATTGTTTACAATTCTCTGTTCCTTAGGGGTCAATGTACCAGAAATCCCTTGTGTGTCCATGCTTAGACATTTGTATATGAAGTGGGTGCGCCTTACAAAGCCTCAGCCCTTCAAAGACTTTCTGTGTGTGAGCCTGCGTACGTTTGTCATGAGAAACTGTGCTGGTCCCACCAACTCCTTGAAGTATGTGCCACTGGTGACGGGCTTGGCCTCTGCCCGCAACCTGGAGCAGCTAGAACTTGTAAGAGTCCCCTTCCTGGGGGGATTGATACAGCATGTAGTGGAGGACAGCTGGAGGTCAGGTGAGGGGAAACAGCTGATTAATCCACTCTGTTTATATGTTCTTTCCTAGTTGTCACAGAAATAAAAGCTGCTTTTCTCAGGACCTCAAAATTGTTAATAATAACACAAATGGGCATAATGTAAATAGCAATATGTAGCACGTTGAAAAAGAAAGATGAATACTTTTTGCAAGTTAGAATCTTTGAAAAAGCCTTACCTCTGACAAACATGGCACCACCAAGCCATGCCATATATCCTTTAAACAGATGCTTGTTTCATGTAAAACTGAACTGGCTTATCCACTTATTTTGAATGTCTTGGTATTTATGGAGTTTCCACAAAAAGCGTGTATGTTCAGAGATATTATAGGTTCATGTAGTTTTGTGGTCGGCTCTAGACACGATTTGCTAACATTTAGGATGACTTTCAGAATCAAACCTATTACATGATGATGTAATGATTTCTCAAGACATTGCTAATGGCCTGGATGCATATTTTATTAGCTACATGATATCTGTGTATCTAAATGTCATTTTTACATTTACTTAAATATGTACATTTAATTTTGACAGTTACTTAAAATAACATTTGGAATATATGGAATAAACTGGCAAATAACATGCATTTTTAAAAAGGTGATAATTCGATTTTTCTGCCATTTTGACAGTATTTTTATGTCCTAGGGGGGTTTCGAAATTTGCACACGGTTGTATTTGGTGCATGTAAGAATGCACTTGAAGTTGACTTGGGCTACCTCATCATTACTGCTGCACGCAGGTGAGGGAGCACTTTTTGTCTTAAAGATATTGTCTTTCAGATTTGTTTTAAGTTAATACAATGTCAATGCATCACAGGCTGCACGAAGTTCGAATCCAGCCTTCCTTAACCAAAGATGGCGTGTTCTCAGCACTGAAGATGGCTGAACTTGAGTTTCCCCAGTTCGAGACTTTGCACCTTGGATATGTCGATGAGTTCTTACTACAATGTGAGTATATTACGGCCTAGTCACGCTCACTGGAAAAGTAGTAGCAGATCTAGCCCTGCAGATTTTTGACCTTGCTATTTTTTAGGCTTGCTCTCCTAATGCAAAGGAGCAAATACTCTATTATTTTCACCATATTAATTTTAGTAATTACTGTATAATTTTGATTAATAAATAGTTTAGCCTTAGCAAAAAAAAAATTCACTACAAAAATGCAACATAATATGAAATTAATGAAGAATTAATTCAGAAAATAAAAACAAACTGTAAACATCTCATTGTATATATAGTTAGCAACTCTATTTTAAATGGTTTGTAACAGAAAGGGATAGTATAATGTCTTCAGAATTAAAACATTTCTAGACTTTCCATGTCTAACTTTAAAAAAATAATAAAATGTCAAACTTGAGCCAATATACCAGTGGTTTCAGTGGTTCAGTTGATTTAGATTTGGTGGGTGTTCCTAATTTCTGAATGATTTTTTTTTGTTGTATTTTTATGTCTCACTAGGCTGTTTGGTTCTAGGTATTAGCTTAGCCTAAGAAATGTAAAACTAGAGTAACATAGCTAAATTATTAACTTGCTTTGTAAATGAAGACAAAAAACTATGCTTTCACTAATTATAAGGAATATACCTGGAGACCCACACGGTTAGAGCACACATATTTGAGGGCACAGATGACTGTGATACAACCTTGGCCAACTTATGAATTATTTTACTCACTCAGTTTCTCTTGAGACCCAGTTTGATCCTGAAGGCATTTACTTCATGGTGCACGGTGCACATTAACACATTTTTAAAAACATAATTTCACATTGTTACTGTATTACTAAAATTAACTGTATGGTATATTGCTATAAATGAAGCTCCAGTAAGCCCTATGAAGTCCCAATTTATTTTGTCAGACTTGCAAAACAAAAATTTTACAAAGAACAGCAACAAATCAAAAACCACAATAGGAAATATGAAAAGGTAATGGTTGATCAGAAAGCACAATAGCAAACCTACAAATACAACATTTAATAGTACTCAAACCGGAAAGTTAGCATTTATTAAACGTCACATGCTTGTTACTGATTAATTATTCCATCTATCAATCTGTGTGATGGCAGAATATAAGTGTAGCACAAATACTCAGTGCCATTTGTTTTGAATATTGTTCATTCAAAGCGTCATCATTGACACTCAAGGGAAAGTTAATTGTTTCAGAGCCACTTTTTTGCCAATATGCAAATATGATTAAATGAGTGTTTTAGTTGACCTTTTATTTTGTCTATTGGAATTTCTTTCTTTTATAGGTAAATTGAGTCATACTGAGTTAGTGAAATATGGCCTTGCTGATGTAATAGAGAACCCAGGGATCATCACTGATATTGGAATGAAGGCTGTTAATGAAGTGTTTTCCTCAATCAAATATTTAGTCATTTACAACTGTCCACATCTTCACAACCCACACAACTGGATCACAGGTATTAATGACCATTTTTTTGATTTTCTCAGACCTGAAGATTTATTAAGTTTTCATATCTAGTTGAACCTTTTTCATCCTGTGCATCCTGCCAAAGAAAGGCTTATTTACAGAAAGTAGATAAAAGGATGATGGTTTAGAACTATGTTGTTCCAGATACATGTCAAGGTCCTAAATGTGTCTTTGTTTTCCAAATGCAGTAGTAACAGATCAGAATCAATTAGTGGATTTGAGAATTTCTTTTCCTCTGTAAAATGCAAATGCATATATACATAAATGTATATTAGTGGAATGGAGTGTATTAGCAACTCAACAGTGGCGTACTTTTTGTTGTTAAAATCTGTACTTGGGCAAATTGGACCTGAAATGAAAAAAAAAAATTGAGTTTGATAAGTCCAGAGCTGTTTTTCATTTTTCATATAGAAATTACATGATTTACACACCAGTCGCTGGACCCTAAATACTTGGAAAAATGGTCTAACCTGTTCTTGCTTGCTAATGAGTCCATAATCTCTCATTAATTTATGCACAATAGACCTAACAAAAGGTTAAAATTATTCTGGCTATGGCATTTGCATCTGGTATTTGCATATGTTGTTTCTGAGGGCCAGCAAATGCCATGACAAGGCTGAAAAATCTGAATAATTCAGATATGTAGCTAAGACATTTGGTGTGCCAAAATGAACTCTTTAATGCAGTGTGAAGAAGCAAGAAATTGTGAGATTAGTGATGGCAGAAAACCTGCCAAAAGAACAAGGAAGATCACAAAGAATATTTTTGTTGTCTCTCTACACAACTCTATAGAAGAATGTAGACATCAATCAAACAGTGGCATAAATAGAACACACCTGCATGACCTCATAGAGCATAGACTACAAGATGCAAAGCTCTGCTAGCTCTAGCACTGAAAATGAATATGTTGCAGATGTTCAACTGCATCACATGAGAAGACTGATTTCAAGCAATCATTGTTTGCAAAGGATTTGCAATCAAGTACAAACAGTTTAATTGTGTGCTTGAAATCCAGTTCTAAGTTTGCATGAAGAGAATTTCTACACTTTGTGTAGGGAATCATACTTGTGACTCACGGTCAACAATTCTATAATGTAAACTTGTGTATAGCTGAAATACAGACCTTTGTTTTATTCGGTCCCATAACTATTCAGTTTTCCTTGATATGGCAAGTAGTTTGAAAAGTGAAACCTAATTCATCAGATTCATCGGGGTTTGTAAGGGCTTAAGTCACTGTCTGAATGGAATTTGAGAAGCTGCAAAGGATTAGCAAACCAAGTTACTGAGATACTAAAGCTTGAGGCTCTGAACAAATATGCAATAAATTATTTCAAACATATTTTTTTTTATTTGCTTCAGAGTGTAGACAAGGCTTATACTTCAGAGGACACATTTTTAAGCAGTCAACATTTGATGTGGTGAATAAAACATCTCAAGGAATCACTATGTAATTATGGCTGTGTACATTTGTTACTGTACATATTATTTTTTGTTACTTTTAAGAGAAGAATAAAGGCTAGATTGGAAAGAAACAAAAAAGATGCCATTTTGCACCATATCTTCATAGTAATTGTTCATTTCAGGTCCATTTTTCATTGTTCATTTTTGAGTGTAGAGATAAGTCAACAGAAACTACCACTGTTCAATTACTAACAGAATAACTCTATATGTAATGGTGGAATCTGCCAGGTTGATCATTAACCATATTTCCTTTAAGTGGTAAATGTATATTTGAACACAGTAGTGTCTTCTCAATGCCCAGTTTATGCATTTTGTCTGAATGACTGATAAATTGATCTTTTCTATTAGACCATTCTCGTTGGAGCAGATTGGTGGATCTCACTCTAGTGCGCTGTCATGCCATTAAGCTCGAGTCTTTTAGTCAGTTTATTGAAATGCTACCCAATCTGGAGTTCATCTCCTTAGACCAGATGTTCCGTGAGCCCCCTAAGGTGAGCAGGGCATATTCATCACATGACCCTAGAGCCTCATTCAAATACCAGCATAGTTCTTGCTTATACAAAGCCAGAATAATGGAAAATACTTCTGTTAAACATATGCCATACAGCTGTGCATAGACATTTTGATATGCATGAATGTTGTGCATGTATGTTTGGATATGTAATGACTGCAAGTTGTCTGTTTTGAAATGCTGTGAAGTAACAAGCTATAGCAGTTCAAAGAAGAAAAAATAAAGTAAAAAAATTTCGTTTTCTGAGTCTAACTGTAAGGATGCGGACACAATAGGCGCAAGATCCTGACACTGTATCTTTGTCTTTCAAGGGTTGTGCTCGAGTCGGTCTGAGTGCAGGCACAGGAATTGGTGTGTCCTCTGCTCTGGTTAGCAACCAAAACCCTAACAATGGCAACGACAACAACAACAATCACCAGAACAATGCTGCCAATATTCCTCCACGCAATCGTGACAACCATGGTGTTGACATGCCCCCACACAGAGTTGAAGGTACGGCATTCTTGTACAAGAAATAAATCATTTATTTACTTATTTCTTTGAGTCCTGAACTGATGTGTGCTTTTCATGCAGAGATCCCTGACGTGGAGGGCATGGTGGTAGAGAATATTGAAGCAGAGCCGCAGGCTACAGCTGCTAGTCCAGGAGAAGATCCTCAAGCGCTCTGTCAAGCACAAAACCCTGCACTAGAAGATGAAGAGCAAGCAGGTATGAGCTGTATCACGACCACATTAGTCCCCATTCCATCATAGTTAAAGTACTGTTGATTAGCTGCCATTTTCTGTTCTCTAGGGCCCAGTGGTGTGCAGCCTGCCATGAAGAAAATTCCAGTTGTGGTGTCCGATTCTGATAGTGAGGATGAGGAGGGTCCAGCCAAAACCCAGGACAGCTTTCACTCACAGCAGCAGTATGATGAGGCAAACATGCAGAAGAAGAATGGGGCTGCAGAAGAACCAACTTCAAGAGGTTCATCACATTAGGTCCTATCACGATTAAACAATGGTGCAAATCTGGAGCTTGCAGTGTCCAAAACGATGCTCTGTTTTGACAGGCAAAGGGAAAACCCCTCTACGTCGACGAGGTTCCCAATGTCCCAGCTGTGAGAAGGGCTGTCAGGTGACCAGCGAGCAGATCAAAGCAGACATGAAAGCAGCCAGCGAATCCACCGAGGACAGTGGCCGAGACAAAAATGGTGGAGCCGCTGGCCACAGCACCGGTGGATGCGTCTGCTCCATCCGCTGGAGGGAGGAGTCGGCCAACCCCGAGGGACGAGGAAGGTCAGGAGCGAGGGAGGAAGGCCCGATGAGGACACGATGCGCTTGCATTCGGGCTCCCGCTGGCACTGAGAGCAGCGCTCGCACTGCCCTTAGCCAGCCAGCAGGAGAGGGCAGATCTGCTCACCATGCGCCCGAGCAGACAGCCAAGGCAGAGCAGTCAGAGACCAGGCACAGAAATGTCCCTTCCAGGACTCTAAGCTCTGCTGAGGGCCATGGTGCTGCAGCTCTCCAAGGGGAAGCTGTGCCTCCACATAGAACCTCCAGGGACATGTTTTCCAGACGGCCAGTCACACGTGCTTGCAGCAGGCTGTGTGCTGTCCCCCTAGTGTCTGAGTCAGGTAAGAGCAGGAGCATGTGAGAGAAAGTGCACAGTTACCAGTTTATTAGCTACACCGCCCCCTTAACACAAATTATAAACCGCATCAAGTCCTGTGTAAGGTGACTGTAGTGTGGAGTAGAAATGAGGCAGTCCCATGTTTCTAGTTTCGGTTAGTGTGTAACTGAACTTTGGAATGAACAGAATGACTGACACATCCAGGTTCCTTTTGCATTATGCTGATGGAAGGGCCAGCATTTGCTTTAAGTCTATGGAGTCACCCTTTGGTGTAAACAGGACAAGATGGGGTTAGCAGTGTAAATGGACTGGGGAATGTTTTCCTGGCATTTATTAGGGCCCTGATACCCATTGAAGACCATCTGAACAGCATGACACATCTAACTGTTGTTGCTGATCAAGTGTGTCCACTTGTAGCAGGTCCTTAGGGCAGTTGTAGTAGGATATCACTCCATATCGCAAGGCACTTTTGGTCACTGAATAGTTCTAGATAAATGACAGGCCAGAGCTTAACTATATTCAGCATCTTTGGGATGAGACCTAAAAGCAATACCGCAGACATCCAGTTTGCAGCAACTGTGCCACTCTGTTATTTCGACATGGTACAACATGCACAGTGCATCCAGTGTAGAAGCCATATCCAGGCAAATCTCGGCTGTTGGCTCAAGTGTATCTAATAAACTGGTAACTATATTGTTGCGTTATTGGTCAGAGAGATCGTATATGCTATCCTGGGTGTGATACGTTTGCCATTGCTAAGATGATAGATGTTGCATAAATCTTGAAATAAAAAAAAAGTCCTAAGTTTTAGTAAAGTTTAAAGACTTTGCAAGTCTTTTTAAATATGACTGGCATGCTCACCACCGTTGATGTAGAACTCTCCAAGACCAAACCTCGGGCTGCAGTAAAACGGAAGCGCACAGCAGACAAAGCCACCAGCACTAGCGACCCAGTGACTGAAGATGACCATGTGCAGGTGGGTGTGTACAGTCCTACAGGAACAGGAGTTTACTGTATTAACTTTTAAACTGATTTTTTTTTTGTTGTTGATCTTCCTAGGTGCTCTCACTAAAATCGAAGAACTTGGTGGGAATTACGCTCACAAACTGTGGTATCACCGACTTGGTTCTGAAGGACTGCCCTAAAATGATGTTTATCCACGGTGAGCCCATTTAAGCTCTGCAAAACAGTGCATTGAATAGTTTAGTAGCAGAATAGCTAGTTTCTCGAGTGAAGGTACACTAGTTTTTTTTTTTTTAAATGACAAAAGCTGAACAAAATGCTATACATGGTTAAGAATGGAAGGAAACGAGTAACAAATAAGGAAAAACACAAGACATGCAGGTGTGTAGTACATCCCCTCTAACACTAAAGTACAGTGGAGCTCAGAGAACATGGAGCAGAGGAAGGGCAGTGCAGGCTAGCAATGTAAGACATTGGTCTGATTATGTGTTTATTTTATTGGACTGATTATTTTTAGCCCAGTTATTAAAGTCTATTTAAAATGCATTAAAGCCTGCATAAAATCTTATGCTTTAAAAAAACCCATTATTGTAATTCAGTTTTTAACCGTAATTATGCAGAATGACTGGAATGATTGACTGTCCAGAAAGGTTAATACATTAGTTATATGGTTTACTTATATATGGTTAAAAAACAATTTATAAATGTTTGATTTTTAAAACCCCCCCCCCCCCCGATATGGCAAAACAACCCAGTTTTGGGCACCTGCCAACACATATTTTGAACCGCCCCCCCCGCCAACATTGGCCATTCGGGCAGAGAAACTGCTAACTGTGTGTTGCTGCCGCTGTCTGTCCAGCCACTCGCTGCAGGGTGCTGAAGTACCTAAAGGTGGAGAGTGCTCCCATAGTGAACCGATTTGATTATGCCCAGTGCAAGAAGCTGGACATCGAGCAGATCCTGGATCAAGTCTTGCGCATACCGCCCGAGAGAAACCGCATTGTATACATGCGACCTATGCAGCAGGTCAGGATATACCGTACAGGATAAAAAATTATTTGTCAGACCTCAACTGTTTACAATGCTCTAGTCACTACAAGCTGTTTATGACCAGTACAGATTTCAGCAGTACATGATCCATGTATTATCCATCTCTAGCCATGTAGTAATTTCAGATATTTTGTTGGCAGTTCTCTTTATGCTATCTGCTGAGGTTGTGAGGCTGTCTTCTTTAAAAGCTATCTTTGCACTTTCTCTGGTTTTACTACGAATACTAAGAAGATATTCTTAGCTCATACAGTGACTGTAATTCAACAATGACTGTTGTGTCAGATTAACTTGATTTATAATTTGGCTTTACAGAAGTGTGACTTGTTCCCTCCAGATCGACTCACTGGCCCTGGAGAAAAAGCTGTTCAGTGGTCCTTACCCATACCACATAGCAGTTATCCACGAGTTCAGCAGCCCGCCCAATGTCAGGAACAAGGTGCGAGTTCGCAGCTGGATGGATACTGTTGCCAACATCAGTCAGTATGTACATCTGTTTACCCTTACTTTTAAGCATAGTTTTACTGAATTGATAGGTGGAGATTAGTGTATTTAAGTGTGGATACATTTCCTTGTCCTATACAGCGATTTGGTAATTAATTTTAAAAAGCAACATAACCACAGGTTTATTTTTTGTATTAATTCAGTCTAGTTTTATTTAATGAATTTTTATTTTATTTTATTTTTTTATTTATTTAACATTTTTTTTTAAATTTATTTAACTTTTTTTTTTAAACAAGGAAGTAAATGTGCGTTGTGATTTTAAAGTACCTACACTATTGCATATACGTGTGTGTTCTCCCTGCTACACTCAGGTGAGAGATTTTATTTTGAAGCACTGCTCGAGCAGTTGCACCCCTAGTAAACTCGATATGAATTATGCTTTGGGAATTTATAAGAATGATGGAAATAGTTTTACGAATAGATTACGAATCATCTGGAATAATAAAATGCAGAGTGGAGTAGAAATGAGTAGAGACTAATGCTAAGATAAATGTTTGCACTTTCAGACATTTTACTGATATAACACTGAGTAAAATACCTTAAAAAATGTTTCTCGAACTTTGAAAATGAACGAAAGTAAATGTGCGAGTGTGTAAAGTGCATGTGCAGATGTCATACAGGTGTTTGCATAAGTGTCACTTGAACATACAAGAGTGTGAGCACTAGAGGGCAGTATTCATAAAATGAACAACAAAAATCATGCACTGCACTTACAGAGTAGCACTTGAAGAACGAGAGCAGCGGAGGCAATAAGGATAATCTATTTTATACTTTTACACTTATAAATCTAAACGTCATATAAATATTTGCAACGCTGCACGCTTGCGGACAGCTGCTTTTCTAAACGGCTCCGTTTCGTTGATTTGCTAGTTGTGTTTCTGGGCGGATATTGTTTGGGTCTCCTGACCCACTACCTACACTGCTGGAGTCATTCATTGTTCACTTGACACACAGCTCCGCACATACGCGCAACACACAGTGGCAATTCTGGAGGTGTGTACATAAACGTATAGTTCAGCATCCAGCAGCCACATAAGTTAACGGCACGGCTGGCAGCAGCTTGTGATGATTTGGGCATGCAGTGTTGGCACAGTGCAGAGTATAAACTTCCTATACTTACAAGCTTCCTTTACTTATTATTGTTGTGTCGTTCCAAAACAAAAGTCTCAATCCCAACAATTCACTGTTGGCTCATCGAGTGCTAATGGCAAAGTTACAAATGTTTTGGGGTTTTTTTGTGGGGTTTTTTTTTGCCAAACTTTTATTATTCAGCTTTTCTTCCATTACTTTTTTTTTCTCCCGTCCAACAGAGAACTAATCAAGTACGAATTCTTCCCGGAGGCAACGCGAACAGAAGAGGATGTAAAAAAGTATCCCAACTACCCATGGGGACGAGACATCTACACATTAGAGGGTGAGTGTATCGCAGTTCAATCAACACCACTGAGAGTGTGCAGATGTCATACAGGTGGCGGCTGTGGTGGCAGATTAAAGGCCGTTGTATTTCGTGCTTGGATTCACCACAAACTCATTAGCTCAGCCAGGTGATACTGGATAGTGCAAAGCTTTTTGTTTTCCTTTCCAAATATTAAAAACAAAATTCACTTTCTTACACCTAAAATGTTTCTTTCAAAGGTATGAGAGACCTTTTAAATGAGCTGGAACAGTGTTTCCTAACCCTGTCCTCATAAACCCTCGCACAGTCCACACTTTGGCTCTAGCCCAGCCCCCGACACGCCTGAAAGCCTGCTTCCATTGGTCATTACTGCGTGGCTAAGGCGGGTGTAGGAAGCTGGGATTGACCAAAAATGTGGTCTGGTTTAGGGTCACCCATGGACTAGTTAGGGAAGTACCACTAGAGGCATGTTCACCAGCACCCTCATTTTCTGTTGTGCTTTATTTCCCCCTCGTTTTCTTGGTACTTATCGCCTCACAGTTTCTTACTCTCACCCCCTCCCTCTCCTCTCAGGGGTAGTAGATGGAGCGCCCTACTCGATGGTCACCGATTTCCCATGGCTTCGCTCCCTGCGCACAGCAGTGCCCAACAGTTACGCTCGTTATGACTTTGAGGATGATGAAAGCAGTAAGTTTTGCTTGGAGCACTGTGGTGTTATTAATGTTGTACGAGTGAAACCTGGTCTAAAATGGCATTTATGGCGAAGTCTACTTCTATACGATGGTTGCATTGTCTAAACTGTGATCTGCTTGGGATAAAAACATCAGCCAAATAAATATAATGACTAGAAATATTATTAAAAGAAGGTAAAAGATTTGGGCTCCTCTTAAAGGCCTGGGATGTCCGTCACCTCTGCTTAGAATTCACTGAAGTGCCTCCAAGTTTCATATCTGTTCTTAGAGCACAAACTGGGCATTTGAGGAGAGCACAGGTAGTGATTATGTTAATATTAATTTCTATATTAAATTAATTTCTAAATTGCTTGTCTTAATCATTTGTGTAAGAACAGTGCCAAAGCCCTGGCTCTATGAAGTTCTAACACTGCAAATGCTCACAGATGAATAGACGTTACTTAGTGACGGACATTACCAAACACACTTATGTATGACAGCAAACTATTGAATGTGTCTGTGATGCTTTCTGGAATATTTTAATGCTTTGAATTTCACCTTTCTCTCTCCCTCCCTCCATCTTCCCAGCCACCATCTATGCCCCACGACGTAAGGGCCAGCTATCAGCTGACATCTGCATGGAGACCATTGGTGAAGAGATCTCAGAGCGGCGACAGATGCGGCTAGGAGTGTTCCAGCGTGTGGTTGTCGTCTTCATCCACTACTGTGACATGCACGGAGAACCTGTGGACGATGACTACATTTAAAGGCAAAGAGCGGGACAATCCAAGATAAAAGAATGAAATGTAGAACATTTTCCCTTCCTTCATCATTTGGGATGACCATCGTTATCACACTCCGGACCCTGTGATGCCTGTTGGAACGAGATGATGCAGAGTTTTCAGTTGCTTTTATTTCAGAACCATTGATGTGATCTTATGGAAAGTGACTGCTTTAGGTAATGCTATTGTGTAGTATTCATCCTCTCAAAAGAAATCAGCTAAAAGTTCCCTCAAGCTATCTCTGCTTGTGTGATTCACAAGAGGAGAGGACCTTAGTCTGTCTTTGATGTCCAGCTGCAGCTCACCTGTCTGGAAAGGTGCATGCAAGGATTGGCAGAGCTAACTGCACTTGTGAGAGTTTTGGCAGCAGCTGGTGGCTTTAGAGTAACAAACGAGAAAAGTTTGCCAGCTGTCCCAGTCACGCTGTTTCAGTTGTCATTCCTCAGCAAGGTGCTGCATCCTGTTCGTCAATGTCAACGCTGCAGTGATTCAGTGTTCTTGGCTACGCCGTCCACATCTGGCGTGGAGAAACATGCAAGATCTGCTAAGCATCCATCTGCAAACTAGAGGTGCACTCCTAAAAAAATATCAAGTTTCTCATTTTGCTTATGGCCTTTTATTTAATATTATTTTTTAGTAACCCCCATGTTTTACTGTTTTCCTCTCATATTTTGTCATCTTGGTTATTGGCATTGAGAATGTATATGCCCTTTTGCACATATTTAAACAAACCACGTTCTAAGACCTTTTTGAGTGTCACCCCACCCCCGGATAAGAAGCGTTATAATGCTTTAAAACAAAATCAGTTACATAAAGGTTTTTCCTCTATCATACCAAAATTTTTACAGTTGGCGTTACAAAAATAAAGAACATTTCCTATTTATTTATAGATGAAAGTATGTACTCTTTGAGAAAAAGTTGAAAATAGCCAGAACAGTGTGATGGCCTATATATATATACAAATAATTGTTAGTAAACTCCCAGTGTTCTGTGTCTTGGGGGGGGGGGAGTCTAGTCTCTTCACTTTTTTTCCCTCATCTAGTTTTGTCTTACATAGAAGAAGGAAAGATGGTATGTGGAGCAAACGAAAACACATCATGACCTCCGATGTGATGCTGAGCAGATAAATGTATGAACAAATGTTTTTTTGTGTCTAGTCTTAAGAAGGCAACTTAAAGAGCTGAAAAGCCATTTCAGGTCTGGTTCTATGACTATGTTCGGTGGCACCCCTTTACTAATGTTTCTGGGTTGAATCTAAACCCACAATATACACTGCAGGAACCTCTGTATGAAGTTTATGTACAGAAAAACACCTTTATTAAAAATCTTCTGAGATTTGTTTTATATGTTTATATAAAATAATTTCACATAATAAAAAGGATAACTTCTGGTTTGTGTTTTTTTTTTGGCAGGGAGGTAAGAATAATGTCCAAATGTTTTTTGTTATTTATACTTCAATTGAAAACATTTTAATGCTACTTAATGCTAAGACTGCTGTTTGACTGCAGTATTTTTCTACGTGCTGGATCTTGCACCACCATGGTCTTGGGGACACCTATGTGCATCTTTTACAGTTTACATATCATAAGCAAGTGAAGTCAAACCATAATGCTTTTTACAACAATTGCTGTTGTGTAGCAGCTTCCCAGATATCCGAGTTCAAGCCCCCAGTGAGCAGGACGAGGGGGACGGGCACGGAAAAACTCCTTAAGAGCAAGGGGACGAACCCTTGAGAGGAACCAAGACTCAAAAAGGGGGTCCCATCCTCTTCTGGCCAACCATTGGACACCACAATAACAACAGTACAAACAGTAAAGTGCATCCATTTGCAGCAGTGAGTGATGTTCAGTTGGTGAGACTCAAGCAGAGGAAGGGCATCATGAGTCAGAAATCTGGATCTCTGGTACCTCCTGGAGCCTTGTAGCAACTCGCTATCATGGCTATAGCAGTAAAGAATCCATTCCACACTCTGAAACATGCTGCACAAACTCACAAGGAAAAGGAACATGAACTGTGCTCAAGTAAATCTTGTCACATAGTTTACAAAGCTTCACAGACACTAATTTGTGTTTAAATTCTCAAGTCACTTATAGCTTAATACTGTGTAAGCAGGAAGGGAAGAGATTTGTGACTAAAGCAAAATTCTCCATGCACAGTTCCTCTCACTGTCCAAGCCTGTTACATGTCAGGATGATGGCTAAACCTGCCAATTTTACTTACAAAGTGAGTGTAGTTGGTCTGCCATGCAATGTTTTCTCCTTGAGACAATGATTATTATTATGCCTGAGGCAGCACTATCGGATAAATGAATGTGGCACATCTTTGCCGCTTTACATGAGATGTTCCGTATTCATTGTTTTCAGTAGGGCTACAAATGTCTGTCTGCAGTGCTCAAAACAAGGTAGCCATCCTCAGTTTTTTAAATCATGTTTTTTTTGTTAACACTTAAAAATGGTGAAGATTATTAGAACTGTGCCTTAACATGTGATATCTTCATAATACATAGACTTATTTATAGAGCACTTTCAGTAGCTGCTTAGAGGCCTTACACAGCAGTTAGTGAATATTTTTTTAATCGTTACATTGTACAAAACCTTTGGAATGTCTTGACTAAAAAGTGCAAGAGATGCCTGCCCTGTCACCATAGAGTTCTCTCGTACATTACTTGTTTAAGGTTTGGCTTAGGGTCAGGGTTACTTGTTTAGGATTTGGCTTAGGATTACTGTTAGAGTTACTTGTTTAAGATTTGTCTTGGGGTTAGGGTTACTTTAAGATTTCTACACCATGCTCCTGCGCTGACCTTTATAGGACACCCACCCCTAAGCAGAGTAGCGGTGGTGCTGAAAATTTGTTAACTAAACTTCCTGACTGTAGACTGACGGAGGTCAAAATGTTTAGAAATTCTTTTGTCTTCACCAGAATTCTGTTGCAAGGAGCAAGGAACATTTTTTAATGCTAGGGTAAGTCTGTTTAAACCATGTCTTCTCTAAAGGTATGGTAACATAAATTGTTGGGACTTAAATAAAGATCAGATCACATTTTATGTGAGACATTTGTGCAAAAATTAAATAATTTTAATCGGTTTACAAATTTTTCCCCAAGTGTGCACACTTGCTTTGAAGCTCAGTTATGAGCTTTAAATCTCATTGTATTCCATATTTTCAATAACAAATTGCTTTCCAAATGCTCTTACCACAATTACAGCTGGATAAAACAATGTGAAACACTTTCTGTTTATATGGTTAAAGCACAAAAAAATAGGCACGTCTGCTACAATAGAAAGGGAGGTTCATCTTACCCTGCTCTCCCCTCTTTATGTTACTATACAAAAGATGCTTGATATTTGTATACTACTCAACACACCTATGTTTACATAAATGATGTCACTGGATGAATACCATGCTTAAACTAACACAATAAACTAATGCTAGACTTACCCAGGCCAGTTTTTCCATGTTAAATTCTAGTTGTGTTAAATGTGCTTTAGTTTTGCAAACTAAGGCAAATTAAAATAATAGTGAAATACTTGTTCAATTACAGTATAAATTATTGTCTAAATTAGGCATAAATTAGGCATGAATAACTGTAAGGTGTCCATGTTAATGATATGGATCACTTACAAAAAGACCTGCAGTATTTAAAATTATAATTAACAATTACTCAGCTTCACACAAGATACATCCTTGCACCTGTTAAGCAAATTCGATCAATAATGAATTTTAGAGAACCATGTGCTGAGAATGATTGCTGTGCAACTGAAAAGCCTAAAAGGTGGACTGTACTGATATTCACTGGGGAAAACAGTCCTCAACATTCAGGACAGAAATCAGTGGGTCTGGACATCTGGGGTTTGTAAGGACAATGTAGTGTGAGAGAGTGCTCTGGAACATTCTCCACCGTGGTTTTGTACAGGAAGGATGTTTAGTTCTGATGGATGTGGAGTCTGGTGAGATTATTAGTCCTCCCTCCAACCATGTTTGCTCTGTGACACTTGTGCTGAATGGTCTGCAGTTTGCCTTTTACCACTTCTGCTGACCTGGTGCTGGTGTGGCTGCCTGTGTGAAGGAGGATGTGCAGTGTCACAGCCCTCCCCTGCCCCCCTTACCCCCTTACCCCCCTCCCACTTTATTGTGGAACCAAGGGCCAAGAAACCAGCAAGTGATTCCTTTGTCATCCACAGGGGCATCTGGTCAAGTATAACTAGAGATTCTGTATTGCCTACTTGATTGCCAGAGCCTCCAGGTAAAAGGGTGTAGCTGATAATAATAACAGTGCTT
>JAOXYF010000010.1:9640171-9684775 GCA_028565775.1 Sternarchorhynchus goeldii
TGCCTATTCTGTTATGGAGAACTTCATCTCCCAGATCCAGACTGGATTTGCTCCCATGGAGAAGCAGTTTCTGCAAGTAACATATAATAACATATAACGTATAATAACAGTCTTTGCCTATTCTGTTATGGAGAACTTCATCTCCCAGATCCAGACTGGATTTGCTCCCATGGAGAAGCAGTTTCTGCAAGGTTCTGTGATGGGGCTTCCAGAGAGCACTAATGCCTCCAGACTGGGGTGGGTGAAACTGGTCAAGTGCTCCCTCTCCGTGCTCCTGCTCAAACAGTTTACATCACATACTGCTTACATCACTTACTGTAAGGCTGTCATGTGTGTGTATATATACAGGCAGTAAAAATTTCAGTGTAGTACACAAGACATAATTTTTAATACCTCTACAGTTTAACTACGGTGTACTGCAAGTGCACAGAGTTATCTGTTTATATATAGAAACAGTAAATGTTTCAGTATACTATAGAGAGAAGCAGGACATTTCAGGCCGATGTTCTATATCAGCTGTGCAAGCAAAGTTTTTACCTGCTAACCTAGAAAAACAATCATTAATAAAATTTTAAAAAATATAATAAAACTGTCATTTACTCTGAAGTTTGCATATTATAAACATAAATTCACTTACTGAAGGGTAGTGACTGAAGAACGAGATTGCAGATACAAGCGGCCGAAATTAGCTTCGCAGCGTGGCTGGACTCTCCCTTAGTGATAACTTTGTTTTTCTATAGTATCTCCATATAGATACACAGATTTCATAAGATGGATGAAATTGTAAACAAAGCAGAACCCTTGTTCTTGATGCAATACATGATACATTAAAGCACTTTTTTTTGTAAGCATAACAATCACAAAAACAAAAAAACATTTTGAATGGAATGGAATTTTGGATGGGATGCTTTAGACTATATTAGACAAAATGTAAAAAATATATTTAAGTCTATATCACCTAGGTTAGAACATTGAGCTACCAAGTTGTGGAGAACTGGTTGGCTGCCATCTTTAACAGCTTCACTGTCCACAGATGTAAACAGAGAATCTTCCCCAAACATTGCCTTTTTAAGGCTTCTTGGGGACGGCAAGAGGACAACTTATTTTACAGTCTGCCAGGTTCATGAAGTGCCCACCTAACAATGACATACACCCAACATTCCCTCATTTGTTTTACTATTAAGCTTTCATTTTGTTCCACTTCACTTTGCTCTCCTTCACCCACTGACTAAATTTAGTCTTTGTTAAGTTGTATGTCTGGCAACCCATCAGGAGGACATGGTTGTGTATCACGCAGTGTGAGCCCAGTAGGGAGGGAGGGTTGAAAAGCTAACCCTGATATTTCACAGACCGAACATGCCATACCCCCCCCCCCCAACCCTTCAACTATAGCCATATCCAGTCTCTTTTACTCCCACAGTTCAACATGCCCAGCAACTACATTTGTCTGACAAAAAGCACAGCATAAGGTCAAGGTTTTGTCTCACTTTGCACTGTAATTACGCTTATCTGATAGCTTCTGTCCACTGATATGCAACTCAAATAACGTACTGACAAACTGTACTCAGAACAAAAAAGGAAGTACCTTTGACTCTGAACATATTAATTTGTGCTTTGCAACATCCTTCATATAAGCACACAATACATTTCGGACCAATTGCTTGTAGCCTTTGTACATATGTTTACTGACTGCACCATGTATTAAACTATGTACAGGTCATTGGTTTTTTTTTTTTCCATCAACAATCCAATTCTGATGTCAGCTAGTTCAGAAAATTAGATCTTCTGAATAAGTGTTAAAAACACATTATTAAATAAATGTTAATTTTTTCAATACATGTTAAAGCTAAAACTCACTATGGATTATGGTGTGTGGTATGTGAACTCTGTGACATCTGTTGAAGGAGTGAACTTACAAGAGGAAATTCAAACTTTGTCCTTATCGAATAAATAAACCCATTTTTCCATCTGGAATGTATACATGCTCGACACTTGGGGCTTCTCTCTGATGTTAGAACAGACCAAACACTCTATATTGTCTATATAGAATGAAGATGAAGTTATAACTAAACCTCTAAAAGTTTGCATATAGAATATTTATGAGTGCAACAGCAACAACAACAAAACCAAACAAATAAGAGTCCATTTCTTATCATCTTGCACTGTGAGGTAGAGTCTATGTTTGTTAATGTTTCTAAAGTGAAACAAATACCTGCCAATTATTGCCAAAAATTCTAGAGGGAACAGTATCACTGACTTACATCACTGACAGTCTACTAGCCTGAGATTCTTCTCGTACTGATATAAGGTAATTAGATGTCCACCAAGAGTACAAATGATTAGGAACCTCCTCAGTAAATGTAAAGCCAACACAGACACAGAGATATTCACGTGGCCAAAATATCAGAATTACTGATGCCACTGATGTTCTCTGGGGCTCCGTAACCCGATGATAATGGAGATGCCCCAGGACCTGGCCAGCTCCTCAGCAACACAGGAATAATAGCAGGGATAATGCTCTTCTGGGAAATATGCATCATTCTTGACACGTACAATGGCTGTAGCCAAAACGGTCCATTTTAATGTTATCTGAATACAGAAGGCCTGGCAACTACCAATCAAAGTATCAATTGCATTTATCAGGCACCAGTCATTTTAATTTGCTTTATCTCAAGATTAGAATAATTTTTCCCCTTTTCTAAGTTTCTTTCTTTATTAGAGATGTGCAACAAATCCTTGTATTGCTTTAACTGTAAAATGTGAGGGGACAGTGATGAGTGGAGACACCATGGACTAACCTGATGCAGACACACTGGAGTTTCTAACTGTTAATCTGAAGGATCTATTTTAGAGCAGAAGCAAGTGCAGTTTAATGATGAAATGCTGTCCCATTGCTAAGTGAATTGTGCTAAAGCTATTTTTCCCTTCATTACTGCCTGTTGATATTTTCCTGGCTGGAAAGAATCAGTGTAATAACACAGGTGGTGTGGTGCAACAGGCGCCATGACGATCTCCTAGCACAGTGGGATTCTTTCAGATTTTAAGATCCATAGAGGTAAATCCAAAATGGTGTTTACCTATTTCAACCTAAAGCTTAAAGGTGTTGTCGCAGTCTTATTTAGGTTACCTCACTTCAATGTACAAATAGGCTTTCCAACTTCTAACTAAATGTAACTGAACAAATTATTATTATTATTATTTTTAAAAGCTGTTAAATATGAATCACAGTTGATGCATCATTTCTTACAGAATATCCTGCATAGAATCCATGGATTATGAAATGTATATTTTTTCATATTCTCTAATGCACATAATACATTAATACTGTAAGACAAATGGGCATCTGAGAAATACCATAGATTTTGTAAATGTAATTCAATATCTGGCTTGGATATTTACTGCCAACATTAAAACTAGGAAACAGCTAATAGAAGCGCTCTCTCACCCACAAGAAAAATGACCCAGCAGTGCATGTGGAGACTAAACATTCATTCAACTTAAAAGGAATTAGAGGAGTTGATTAAACTGGATGTTGCAACAACACAGTTAACAGAACCCATTGATAGTGCATTCATTTAAACTCAGGCATTATATATTTTTTCTTACAGTTGTGCACACCTATGCAGGTGGGACTGACAATACCAAGACTTGGGCTACATTTGCAACGCTCACAAGCAAACACTATTGTGCTTTTACCCTGTGGCCAGGAAAATACATCCCCTAGCTGGTGCATGACAAAACTATTTGCTGTAAATATTTGGTCGTTTTTTACTTTAGGGAAAGTGCTAGAATTAGACACATTAAACACTATATGCCAATACTGGAATAAAATGAAGATAAATATGATCTTTTTCAGATGTTTGTATTTGAAGTGATCAAAGAGGTGTCAATAATTCAAAAATAGCTTTTTGTTATTGTTGTTCTTTTCTATCTCTAGATGTGGACTATACATCATTAGACAAGACAATTCTGTAGATGCTAACCCTATTTGTGTCTACAGTTGATTAAACTTATATAAATCTGATAATTACAGTAATAATATTTTACAATATGAGTAAAAATTAAAAAAATTAAGGGCATTTTAATATTTAAATATTAAATATTTTAATAGGTAATGCTTAACTTAAGGTTTTGTTAAAATTAGCATTTTTTATTAACATTTACAGCATCTAGCTGACCCTTTTATCCCAAGCTACTTACGATTATGACTGAATACATCTTGAACAATTGAACGTTAAGGGCCTTGCTCAGGGTTTTAAACTGACAGTCTTCTGGTTCCTAGTTGAATGCCTTAACCAGTGTCTTTCTCAGTATCATGAATAGAGTGTGCTTAAATAACAATTTCTTAAAATAAAATCTTTTATTTCAAAGGTGGTTTATCTACCTGAAGGCTGTTGAGGGTTGATATCACAACAACGATGTAAAATGTGCAAAGCATCACAACGTAGCCCTTCATCTGTACATAGCTAAAGAAACTGGGTAGTACTTCAGCAGTTCTACATGAACTTGCTTTTCCCAGACCCATACCATTTTTAACTCCTGACCTTTTGTTTAAACAGCAAAATTGCAAACATGTAAGCATATAAATTTTTTATTGCAGTCCTTTACCTTTCATAATGTAACGACCAGTCATTTCTACTGTGAGATGTGATTTGTTTATTTGCAACCACTGTGGTTTCTGGTCGTAGCCCAGGGCTGCTGTTTTCTGTATTTACCTTGATCTTAGTCACCTCAGACAGCTCATAAAGGACCTGAAACCTAACTGATGACTTGAAAATATGTTGTAACAGCTAAAACAGCAGCCTGAGAAACCTCTGGCATCCAAAAACGTTGGGATTGAATCATGTGAAGCTTTATAAACAAATGTTGGGATAAATTGTGATTTTTATTGTGATTTTAACACCTTGCCCTTTTAAAATTCAGCACAAAAATATTCTAAATCACAGTTATAGTTACAGGTCTCTCATCTGACGATTTATACCAGTCACTAGATAGAGACACTATTTTATATACTAAATTCTCACTGTACACCTTTAATTACATTTTAAGACAAGCCTTCATCGCATTTCCAAGATCTATTTCTTCCCTGAGCAAAATCCCAGCTCCTCTATATACATTTTAGCCTGATGTAAGTTATTGCTTTCCCATATGTGGAGGAATAGTTTTTTGAGAAGAAGTTAATTACTCTAAATATCTGAGCCTCTGTGTAGCCCTTCTATTCCCAGGCTCCAGTGGCAAGGAGCCGTCTGTTGTTAATGGTTTCCACATGGGCTCACAGTCCCAGCCGCCACACTCCCGCATGGGCAGAAATGTCCAAATTTAGAAGAAATATGAAAATTGTCAAATGTGCCTTCCTTAGCTGGGAGGACAGGTCCACACCCCTAGCCTGAGCCCTCCTCCCCCAACCCGAGCCTTCCTCCCCAGACCCTCTCTTCCTCACACACTGCGGGTCACAGCCCGGGGTCATGGGGGCTCACAGAACAACCAATCACACAAGGTCTGGAGGATTTCCCTTACATGCTGTTCGTACAGGCCAGCCTCTCGCCTCATATAAGGTAAAAGAAAAGTCTTTGGTCGCCAAGCTACGCGTGCTTCAAAAGAGAGGCTTTTGCCGGGAACCTCCTCCAGATTGTAAGAATCACAGGGTCTACAGAAAGTGCACGTGCACCTCGGTCTACTCTCCTATCCATCTGCACCCTAGACACATTAGATCCAGACAGCAGCAACCTCCAGCCCAGATTGTATGGCAAGGACAGACCTCTAGAAATTTCCATCTATGCAATGGACAAATCTAAGGTAAGTTTGCCTCCTCTTTCACTACAGTGGAAGTCATTGACTAGCTGACACAGTTTGAGGTGGAAAAGCTATATGTTAACAAATAGGATATTTGTTTATTACTTCTATTTTGATCAACTAGGGAAAACTGAACTGGGACGATAGAGTCCAAAAAACGATGAAACATGACCAAGATATATCACGAAAATCACTGTAACAATTCAAGTAAGGCTGTTAGATAGTACCTCAGTTCCTGTAACATATGAATCATCTACCAGTACCAATAACCATAGTAACATGTTTTCATTTATCATTTTCTAATTCTCATGTATATTTTTATGACAACAGTTGGACTTGGCTCATGTTTTATATCCTGTATATTTACTATGGTAGGTAGGGCACAGGTAGGGTAGTTTATCTAGATAAATTCAAGAGAAAATGTGACACAACCAAACTCAGAATGGGAGTCTGACTCTTTCCATAGCCTTTGGCTTTTGACTTTTACCTCAATTTATTACCAGCATATAAACTATGCCATCCACAGCCTTCTCAGATATAAATGGTACTGAAGTCCTATATTCCATGGTTTCAAAGAAGAATGGGCAACATTTTATGTGCCTGGTTCAGCTAGTTCAGACATTCTGTTGTTAGTTAGAGGGAACAGACAGGTATAGCAGACAGTGGTGTGTAAGAGAAACTCATATGCTGAAATAACTCATTTCAATTTGTTATTTATCATCTGAATATCTTGGCATTGCCGTATTGAAAAAAATACTTGATACAAACAGACAAATTCTCAAAAGTGCCTCCTCCAGTGCTTCGTTTCTAGAAGGGGAGAAAATTAGAGAGGCCCGCTGATCTTGTCTGCTATTTATGTGGTTGCAAACTGCTTTCAATTGTACTTGCTCCGAAGTACCACTCAAACACAGCCTCTCACATGTTGCAACCTCTTTAATCTGATTTTTCCATAATTACTTCATAATGTGGAATGGCAGTACACTCTCTAATAATTGCTGGATACAATATCCTTTTACAGTTAACACAACACAGATGGGGGCCAGACATAAAAAATTTACATATGAATGTATGAATGAATATATGAGTTTGGCCTTTGTCAGACATGAATTTGGAAACAGCCGTTAACCAAATGTCCATTGTCAAATGACAATTAAATAAATATGAAGTTTCTCAGTGCTACCCCTAGGTTTTTTTTTTGTGCTCAGTGCTTACGAGGGAATGAACATATGTGCGCTGATTTGACAGATGGATAGATTAGATAGAGTCCATGAACTCGGCACTGTGAGGGAGGGAGAGGAAACGCATTATTTATTTTCCTAGGAGTCAAAAGTCTGGGATCCATCAGGGCCAAGTGCTTTCACATGACCCAAATGGCCCTGGTTCTCTGGCCTGTCCCTTGTGTCACTTGCTCCCCATCTCAAGCCCCTGGGGACCCCTGATCTCAGGGTCACTTTCACATGAGCAGTAAGAAGGTGGGGTGTTCACAAGGAAATGGCCATTGCCCTTTACCACCAGCCCCTAAATGATACAAAGATACTAAAGGCCTTCGCCCACAGAGAAGCTAAGGGTTAAACACTGACCTGTATCAAATGGGTTTTGAATTTTCTTAAGCTAATTACATGCGTTTAAGGTTTTAGAGTTTTTCAGATCCTATAATGCTTCTCTTGTGGTTTTACATTTGGACCTGAGAAAGGTTAATGAGAAAGATTAACAAGGTTCCTTCTTCCAGTAACCAGTTTAACATTACTATGTCTATCACTGTTCTGACTGTTTACATTGCTCTGGTGATTGCAAAAGTAAACTACGCAAAGTACCAGTAAGATGATATAAATTGGAGACTGAAAATAAGGATGACCATTATTAGTTTGAACAGTAAACTGTGGAGGACCTTGCTTGTTAAACTGACCTCTCGAAATTCACAAAACCATTTAATTTGTATCTCCTCTGTGAAGGTGTCTGATTAGCTTCCCTTCTCTCCTAATACAATACTGTCACATTATTTTATTAGGAGATACCATCATATAAAACTATAATACTGTTAGGAGTATTATATTAGGAGATACTATTATATAATATAGTACTATCTTATCCCTAATAAATTTGGCTCTAGTATCTTCTGGAAATCCATCTCAGAGCCTTTAAACACTAGTGACTGGGTGTCTGAAACAGGTAATAGGGGCTTCTGGTATGTCTGTTTAATCATGTGAAAGCTAAGGATCTCTTAAATTCAGACATCATGGCTCATATATTTGTGACTAGATTTCAAAATGATTCCTTTTTCTGGCTTACATCTGAAGTACACAGTAGCCGACTAAGTGAATTGTCTGAGATCAACACAAGAGGACATGTGGCTACAGTATGCTTTAGAGCATATATCAGACTCTGACAGAGCAGAGAGGGGAGGGATGTACTAGCAAAAGCCAGCCCCCAACACCCCCCCCCCCCCAAACCCTCACGCTTCCTGTCGAGATTATTTAAGGAGATGAGGAGAAATGAAAGGGGACCTTAAAAGGCAATGTTTGGGTGTGCAAAAGCGCTTGCTCTCCATTATCAGAACAGTGTCTGGGTCTGTGTAAACACTGTTTCTGGCTTGTCTTTGGAGGTGAGCACTTTGGCTCAAGTCTTGCCTGTCAGGCTCGAACAGTAATATGGATCTTCCTCTGTTCATCTTTGCTCCTCTTTCTCACTTACACACAAGCCGACACAATCATATACATTTACAGATATCTTAAGTGTATGGCTTGGTTCCCTGACCATAAGATTCACTCTGATGTGATAATTTCATGAATGTATCGAGAGTGTTTGTCTCATGCAAGACATTCTGTGAAAGCATGTACGTCTTTGTTGGTTCTGACACTATTTTGAAGGTGGAGAGGGTTTGAACGAACACAGCTGGTATGCAGAGAGGTGTGTAAAGCTGGTAACACTTAGACAGTCTTCCCCTCAGCTTGCTTTTTGCCAGCATAAGTGTAGACTGGTTCAGAGGTTTGTATGAAGGTGTGGAAAACATTAGAAAAGTCTGTTAAACTTCTATAACCAGCCCAGTTTACACTACCAAGTCCTCACTAATGAATATACCAAGATCCATGACACAAGACAATTTTTCCCCCTTTTGAATAATTTTGAAGCGTCTTAAATGATAGATGTTAAAAAATCAAAATGTTGTTTTGTTCAACATCTTGTAAATGTCAAAATGGTATAAATTCTATACAGAATAAGAGTTTAGACTTTAGAAGTAGAATGTAATTAACAGGAAGCTGTGTTTCTGATAGAACTGGTTTGGTATTGTTCAGTATCTTCACATACATAAACATTTGGAGATTGTCGACTGTGTGGATGGATTTTTGCCATCAGATCAACAAGAAAGACATCAAGGGCCTTCTCGGAGTTCCGCATACGAGAGAAGCAATATTTACAACAGTCTGTATGCGGGGCAAGATACTCTTGTGCTCGTTATGTTCGATATCGAACATGACGAACAAAGCAGTCTGATGCGGTTCAGTAATCTGGTTTTACGGACAGTGTGGACACCACTGTGGTTTTCTGGCTTCTTCCTCACCTTCACTACATCTTTTGCCTTTTTTGTCAGGCGCCGGTAGGCTGTGACTAGAAAAGGGAATGTATGCAGGCAGAGCAAGGAGAACAAGAGGGGGAGGGCCACACTGAGCAGTGACAAACTATCTGCTTCCACAATCACCAGCCGTAAGAGGCTGAACGAGTGTTTATCGAAACCACAGCTTCATTTTCCATTATCCCAAAATAAAATCCCTTCAGAATTCCTTATATGGAGCCAGGGAGATTCCAGATGAGGTATTTGAGACAATCTAAAGCTCTCACTTCTTGGAAAAAACTCAAAAGGGTTCAGGAATTTTTTAGCTGTTTCTTTTTCCCCCTTCTCCTCAACAGTTTTCCTTTCTGGGGTAAAGCAAATACTCCACAAATTAAATTGGGAGATGTGTTGCTTTTTATATCTCTTATCTATGATGGTGTATTTATGATAGGATGTTATATTAAGACTCTTCTTAATTGTCAGTATAACAAATGTATTTTTCCCTCTTGGAACAAGGTGGGAAGTGACAAGGAATCATGGTGGACCAATCTGCAAGCCTATGTTCTTCAGGCCATGCAAGGTGAGTCCCAGCTATAGGTTTTATTCAGTGACACAACAGTGTTTCAGGCCCACTCTAACATGCGCGCGTACACACACACACACACACACACACACACACACACACACACACACACACACACACACAGAGACGCTCTCACGCTCCCTTAAAAATCAGGGGTAACCAAAGAATAGAGCAGTTTATCATTGAGACAGGTTTTATATAACTAGAAAACAGGACCTTGTGTACAGGTTACTCTTAAGTGCCTAGTTACTCCTCACGCCATCCTCCCTTCCTCTTAATTCCACTCATGGAACATTTTGCAATGTTTAAAATGTTTTGCTGTTTTTCCTCTTTAAAAGTATGTTTGAAAAGCAAGGTTACATAAAATACACCGCATAAGGGTGAGCGCAAATCTGTTTTTAGTAATTCTAATTTACTTCTAATACAATAACATTTTCCACTAATTACTTTTAGTAATTTAATCCTCTGTTAATGCAGTGAAACAACATTTTGCAGCAGTTGCACTGTTATTTCCAATTTACGGTTTAAAAAAAAAAAAAAAAAAATACTGAACGTACTTGATAAAGAACACAACTTTTAGATACTATATTTTACTGTTCTACACTGAAATATTTGAATGGGAATGTCTTCAAATGATTCTCTCATTAAACTGCAGTGTGTAGGTAGTGTGTATAGATCACATGATATGTCTAGTATACACAGACACCTGAATCACAGTACAACCCCCCCCAGTTCACAAATACAACTGAACTTTTACTGCAGCTAGTGTGCTAGATTATTATTAGAATCTTAAGATCATAAGGAAACTATCAAAACAGATGCATATTTAATTAAATCAGAATTCACACAATAAGCTGATATATGATGTTCCGTTGTTCTTGTGCATTCACTGTAAACAACCACATGGAACCCATTCGATACAATTCTATCTGCTGTATCTTTTTTTACAAATTTAATAAATCATGCAAAATCAATTTAAAAACACTGTGAAACATGCAGAAAAAGGCTTTTTATATACTGAATTGTTTTCTTGAATTACTATGGCCAGTGCTTTCCCTTCAAAGTTGACAAAAGGTGACAGGACAAAGCGGGATGTCGAGGAACAGAAAGCGCGGGGTAATCCCACCGCACCCAACAGACCATCAAATATATATATATATATATATATATATATATGTATATATAACCCATCAAATGACCTCACAATGCTGGTGCAGCGTTGCGTCCTTTAACAGCCTGTCCGTTAATAAACTACATTTTCAGTTTTAATTTTGATTGAATTAAATCTCCTTCAGGTTTAGTCATAGAGACTTTATGAGAAAGATCCACCACATACCTGTTCTCACTGTCCACTAAGCTCCTAACACTTGGTCAGGATCAACTATCTACAGGTCATAATAGTTGGTCATATTTCCTGGAAATACTGTAGAAGGGGAAGTTCTAAATACAGCGTTTGTCCTTCTCATTAAATATGCAAAGACAAATTTGGAGTCAGGTATCACGAACGGCTTACGGAAGTTATCGATCAGTTCTAGTGCAGATACCGTAATCACGGATCCTAATGGAATTAGGAGTGTGCTGGGATCCTGGGGCCTGCGTTACGTGAGGCATGCCTCACACCCTGCAAACACTCGGTCTGTTTGCACAGCGGATCGGCGAGCTGCAGCTTTTGCAGTTTTTGACTGGCTAAAGTCCCGGCAGGTGAGACTCAGTGTCTCACTGCTGAGCCATCTGCTCTCAGTCTGGATTATTATTATTATTATTATTATTACCTTTCACATACATCTCCCTTCTTAATGGAAGGTTTCATCAGGACATGGCAGAACACAGAAGGAAGGTGAGGATCAATGGATGCAAAAAAGTGGAAGTGTTTGGACAGGGGAAGGTGGAGAGCAGGGCAGACGGAGGGAGGCGGTATGAGAAATCAAAGGAAAGGAATGTTTGTAGGGAGCTCATGGCACAGGGACAGGAAAAACAGTTAAAAGCACGAACAAGCAGAGGTCAAAGCTATTTCCTGTTCACCCACAAGATGTTTACAGGCCCCTCCCCCACACACTTTCAAGTCAATCCTTTAGTGCTGTGGGCTCTTACAAGGACGTGTTTAGCAAAGATATCTGAATAATTAAAAAGACTATATTTCCAGATCATGGCAAATGTCTTTTCTCTACATTTTCTGTCTTTAAAACTAAATTAAGAAAACTCAAAAAACCCAGAAACCCTCATTACTGCCAATGAGGCAGAAGGATCAAAGCATATTAAGCAAATCTGGGAAATTGACCTTTATGAACAAAAATTGAAACTTGGTAGAATTTTTAATTTCCTAATAATATTGAGGTTCTACATTACCATCAACACTAAAACTAACTTCATTACTGAGACCCATCATCATGCAGCAACATGCTAGGATACATCCATGCTTTCAGTTTGTCATGGTTATACTGTAATATATTTTTATTAGTCTGCAAAACCCTCCACAACAAACTGCAATAGAATACCTCAAGCAGAGTATTAATGTGTGTGTGTGTGAGTGTGTGAGAGAGAGAGAGAGAGAGAGACAGACAGAGAGCATCACACCTGTTTTAGCTGCACTGCACTTGTTACATGTTCCTTTTTGTAGCGAATATTTGAGGAGATTTTGCGCAGATTTCTATAGCTCTTAATGGCATAGCACGGTCATACATTTCAGAATGTATGTTCCAAATTGGGTTAAAAGATCTCCAGTGGCTGAATTGTTAAATGTACCTAGAATGAGGTGCAAAAAAACTATTTAAATACTTAACTTTTCATATAAAATGTACATTTAATTTTAGATGTAATGCATTATATACAATGTTTATTTACCGTTTCGCTTAAGATGTTTTACTGTTGCTACACAAAACGTTTTTTGTAATTACTATTAGCTTTTTTCCCAGCAGACCAAGAGGCAAGAGGTGAATCCAACTGATCTAGAAGCCAAATCTAATTCTGCCCATCTGCTTGCAGGCCTGGTTCACTACTCTACAAGAGGGTACAGGAAATCCGTAAGAGGGGAGGTACGTATGGCCTGTGCAGAAAGGTCTTGTCCTCAGGCCCAAGGTGCAGTGCTGCATCTCTGGTCATCTGGGAGTCTGAGATGAAGCACTGTAGCTCGGGAAGGGGGGCCCTGCCACTGCAGGCAATAATCAGTAATGTTTCCTTTCAAAAAAGCCAACTTTCTTTGCACGAAAATGTGCATACTGGAACTATTTATTCAGCCAAGTCTTGCAGGACTAGATATGAAGATAAAAATAGTTCACCGTCAGTTTTTTCCAAAGCTAGTTTTATTTTAGGTAGGATTTAAGCATAGATCTTTCTAGGGTTGCCTTGTTGGCAGTGGTCGTCTCTTTTCTGTGGAGGATCTCATCCCTGTCCCCGGGGTCCAGTTTTCCCAGGAATCCCTTGGACAATCACAACGGGGATTCCTGGAAATACTGTTCTTGGGGGTGGGGTTAGACAACATGGATATGTAACATAAATAACAGACTTGCTTATAATACACAGTATTGCTTAATTAAAGGCACTATATATCCATAATTAAAGTTGTTATAGCACAAGTTTACATGCAAGACTAAAACTGGTGTACCTGCTTCTGTGTAAACACTCCCACTATTTTCTCTCAGCCATCTAAAATATTAATGTTGTAAAACCACTAAAATTTTAATAAATCTGTGACTGATGCAAATCGTGTGTGGATGTAAAATTGTTTCCTGCCAGAACCAATTTGTAAAAAGATTTGCTGCATCATCTTCACCTCATCTTGAACTTGATTAAAAATGTTTCTCGAGTGTAATGTGAAATCTTGCTGGGGAAAAAAGAGGGAAAAAAAAAATATTGCCAGAAGTCTTGTTTTTATGAATCACTCACTAGAGGGCGCCATTGAGCTAAACATTGTAACGTTTGAGAAAAACCTGCTTATATACTGGCTGCCTTGAATTAAGCAAATGGAACAACATATTAGATTCAGTGCAGGTATTTACATAAAAATAAAATGTTAGTTACCGTATAACACCTAAACAAAGTAGCTGTACAGTAAAACATTATGTATGAACACACCAAAGGCTGTCCAATAGAAATACTGCCTCCCACCTACACATACACCACTACAAAAAATTAAAGTTAACAGGAGTTGCCTTAGAGAACATTGTTAGGAGCTTAAGGAAATAAGAAAAAAATGTTTGCAAAACCATGGAAGTAATAAAAGCAAGATAGTGTATGATAGTGTATGGCATATATAGCTGATAAATATGCAAGGAATACATTCCGTAAAATGGATGTAGCTCAACAGAAAGAAGAAAAAATGATTTGCCAGCAGGTAAAGATGGCAAAATATATTGTATCTCAGCATTTTAGCAAAAAAAGAGACAGCAGAAAAAGACATAAAATTTTTCAAGTCCCTGATTGGTTGGGTAACTTCTTATTTTATTCAGGAAGCCCTTGAAACACTGCAACACCTTTCTATAGTAAGTTTACAGACTCCATTTCTGCACATGATAAATTTCTACAACTATGCCACTCCCACCATGTGTTGAGAATTGAAGAATGGTGTACCACACAGAAATGATCTGTCCAGCAGTGGTGCTCTGGTCAGAAGATGACCAGTGACAGAGGGTATGAAGTGGCTGAGGAATTTAGGAATAGGTTAAACCTAATTAAGACACGGTAAAAAGCAGCTTCATGGTAGGTGTATCTAATGGTTTCAGTGAGACTTTTAGGAGACTTTTAACAAGTACTAGCAAATATATTTTCTGATTAAGCCTTTTCCACCTTAATTGAGCTCAGTTTTTAAATGTGCATTTAAAAACATTATTGCATTCATTGCAACATAATGAAAAAAGGGACTGTCTAAAATTTATAATATTTATATATAGTTCTAATTTATTTGTACCTGCACTAAGTGGAAACACTCAGGACGCAGTCTATATGAGACTGCTGCAGTTATTTGATCTGGGATGAACTTCACAGATTTGTATTTCAAACTCACTTCCCTTCTTAAAAGTGACATCTTGTTCCATTGTTTTCCATGTATGTTCACTAATAATACTAATACAGAGCTGCCTTCTGTGCTGCTGACCCAGCCACAGCCCAGACCATATCTACATAGGAACTGGAAGCAATTGTTTAAAAAGACCATCTGATCTTGTGTATTAGGTGAAGAAGCCTGATGCCTTTTCATATGAAACTTGAAATGCTTCCAGACTGAACATGCTGGCCCATATACAAACCATCACATTTGTAATTGGTTCAGTTATTATAAATGAAAGTAATAGCATTTTCCACTTTCAAATGGACAGTTCATTGTGCCACTAGGAATTTTGCAATCATTATTTTAATTGCAAATATTTGCTATGGAATTAAAGTCTGCATATAGACCAAGAGTGAGACTAGAGTTGACGTGTCCGCGTGTGATTGCATTGTTTTAAAGTATGTTCAGATAAGAGATCACGCAACAGCCAATGCAATGGATGAGTAAAAAAAAAAAAAGATTTAATGAAATAAATAAAAAAGTGGAGATTCTGGGGATTTAACCAATTACCTGCCTGGCTCAAGAGTGCACAACATATCAGGGGAATGCAGGTTAGAGATAATGTACCAATACAGTAGACAAGAACACGAGATGAGACCAACCCACCGAGTTAAACCTCGGATCAAGCGAGAGAAAGTCGCAGCGTAGAAAATGGCTGTAAAAAGTACTTGAAAGACCAGTAACTCCAGTATCTGCTTGAAGTTTCATGCAAATGATTAGCAGTAGACATTCAGCATTGTTGACTGATATAGCCTAAATATACACACACTAACACTTCAGTACAAGTTGGTTAATTTAAGAGTGTAATCATAGAGTTGGACGACACCAGCCCCTCGACTGGGGTCCATTTCTTTCTGCATTTAAACACACTGAAAAATGGCTTCATTGCATGGGATAAGAACTCACTGGCTCCCTGCTGTCTCCTTCCAGACCAGACTGGCAAACTGTCCCAGCCCTTTATGCTGCCTAAAACATGTCAGAACCTATCAAGATGATCCAAGATGATGTCTACTCCTTAATGTCATGTAAAACAACAGGAAGACAAACACTGCTACTTTAAACATTTATGAACTTTTGTATATTTATGCAAGATATTGTTCTGTAAAATCCCTTTATGGTGTCAAAATGTTTATAGCAATAGAGCATGATTATATCTGTTGGTAGTAGCATTCATATACTTCTCAGCTGTACATGTCCCATGTTCAAGCACTATTGATAAGTTGACATTTTTGAGGTGTGTTGTATAAAGTGGGCAGTCACTGTGATTGCTAAACTGGCAATGAATTTAGACTCAAGAGCATAGAAATGTATTGGACACCGACATCCTGGAATACAAGAATTTACAACTTTTTAAAGACTTCAAATAAAACTCACTCTGAAAGTTTTTCATTAAAACCCAACAAAGCTTTACCAGGTTTAACTCCGACTTCAAGCCTGAAATAATCAGGATAAAAAAGAGGGAGGCTTGCGAAAGAAAGGGTGTGTCCATGTCGATGTTTGAACAGCACATGCTGAGTTCGTTCAGCGTTAAACTGGGTGTGCCTAGGTATTTGAAGGTGCCTTGTGCTTGCTTAACAGGAGTTTCCTAATACAGATTACGGAAAAAGGTGTATAGTAAAAGGCTTAAGAACAGGTTGTTTCAGTGGGAGTCAGGCCAACCTACAGGTCAGTACAGAATATTCCAGAACTTCATGTTGCTGCTATTCTCTCAACTGATCCATCAAACCTGCAAATAAACAATCTACATGTTGCTGTTCACTGAAAGATCTGAGAATACAGCAAGAATCTTCCATGTATGTATACAGGTTGGTACACTAAAAACCTTTTACAGTCCTCTGCACCAACTTATTTATAAACCAGCTGATAACACACAAAAGGTACTTAAACAGTTCATTTTTTCATACCTCACAGAGGCTAGTCTCCTGTGCTCACTTTGAGACACACAGGAGCTCAGGACAAATGCCAACTGGCTGTTACATGGAGAATCAGCAGCAATGATGTGATATGAAGACCTTGGTTCAAATTGGGGTTTTTTTTGTTTTTTTAAGCAAGGGGTTTATGTGACTGCTACTGTCAAAAGAAAATGGTCCTTGGTTCTAATCACTTTCCTGATGAATATTTACCCAAATACATTACTAGAACCAATAGGTCGAACAAAATTACATGGTGTTAGTGGAAAAGACTATTTTGACAGAGATGGACAGATAGAGAAACATTCCTCAGACTTGATGACAAATCAAACATTAAACAATTTCCACAACTGCAATTTGCCATTTCAAGTCATTTTAATATTTACAAATATATATTTGGGAAAGGTTAAACACCACCACAAGCATTTGTAACTACTCACCAGCCCCATATCACCAGTTTACAGGAACTGCTTGCCTAGATTACAGCAATACCTTTAGATCACTTCCAAAAATGCCCCAACATGTCTGTAGTATTCAAAACATTACATAAATTAATTTGAATCCAACATTCCAAACATTCCTTACTCAATTTTCATATGAATTTTGAAGGACCACTGATTGGGTTGTATAACAGTTAAATGACTGTAGAGGTCAAGAAAGGGACAGGACAAAGAGGGCAACGCATATGTCTGGGCCCAAGCCAGTGTTTCCTGGGGGTTTTAAAATTACAGACTGGGTCAGTGGTTCTGAGAAGTAATTTTTAATTTATTCTGACATGCTAAAAGGGAATAAGTTACACTTTTTAGAACATCCAGCAGTAAAATACTTTAAGCTGGGTCAGAGGACAGAGGAAAGGGGTTGGTAGGTTGCTGGGGAAAAAGGCAAGTAACCACCACCCCTGAGGAGTACGGGGGTGGGGGAGGAAGAAAAGAAACGAAAAGAAAAAAAAGTACTGCAGCCTTGTGGCCAAAAACTGGAGTAACTTCAAAAATTAAAACTGATATTGTCCCAAAATACCCAAAACATAAAAAAGAACCCCTAAATAAGCAATAAAGAAGGAAAAGCAAATATGGCAAAAGAGAAAAGGGTGGAAAAAGAAGAAGAAGCTGCAGAGAACATCCCAGAGATGTAACAAAAATACCCTTTTCCCTAAAGTGTATTCAAAACAGGAAAAGTAACTATAAAAATGAAAAATAAAATTTTCCTGATAAAAAAAAAGTATACAAAAATTGTAAAGGGAAGGGTGGAGACAATTTCCCCTCTTATAAACAAAAACACCATGGCTATTTGTTATGAATAGTTTTGTCCAACAATTTTTCTTAATAGAAAAGAAACCCAGATCGTTCACGCATACAATTTAATCTAAGCAAATAATATACAGGTTTACTGAAGTGATGCCTAATTTGTAATGAATATGCTCTCGTGAAGTTCAATCTTTTATTAATTTTTTAGACTTCAGAATATCAAGTACAATAACAGTTAATGCAGCGTTTCTAAAGAGAAATCTAGTAGTCACTAGAATTTTTCATCTTCACATTAGAAGCTCTTCTAGCACATATCAGCAGGCAGAACCTTAATTACCTTTTCAGAGGAAAGAGAAAACAAAAATGTTTGCTTAGTAATAGCCAGGATTCTCTTAACAAAACAGATTTAGTCTTACATCTTTTCAGTCTTGCTTAAAGACGGAAAAAAAAAAAAAAAAAATTTCGGAGGAAATCGTTTCCAATCTGATGAATTTCAGACTTCATGACAACCAGTGACAAGACAAGAATGAGGGAGCCCAAGCCATTTTCCTGAAGGAGAACTCTAGGAAAAATATTGGCATGCGCACAATTATATCCTCAGAGTCAACCATTTTCTAAAGTCTTTATTTTTGAAGAAAAAGAGAGAGGGAGGGAGGGAGTGTCTTCAGGGACAGGATAGAAAAGGCTACAGCTTCAAATTCCATACCAAGCCTGCTCTCTTTGTGGATATAGTATATACATACCAATATATAGATAAATGCAGAGCATATTATCTATATATACCGATTACATATGTAGTTTATGAAACAAAAGTTCTTTAACAGGAAAAGGGTTGCCCACAGTGCGCCTGGCAGGTTCTGGTGAATTTGATCCTAAACGCCGAGGTGTGATTGGAAGGCAAATCCTGCTACGACCACTGTTCTGCTCTGCTTCATTAAACTGCCTTAATGCTTAGAAACCTGTAAAAGAAAAATGGAAAGAAGGGGGTTACATCTCCAATGCTACTGTAACCGATGCAGTAACCCCCCAACTCCGATACTGAAAAAGAAAGAACAAAGTCAGCAGTCACTCTGAACACCTCATCAAATACTTGCATCTACAGAAGTTCCTCACTAAAAAGTAATGTTCTTTAAAGTACTTACTGGAAGAAACTATATTACACAGCTTTTAAGATTCTTTAGGTAGCATATGGATGTAACTAGATATTTACAAGTTCTAAAGTAGATATGCACAAATGGAAAGTCCTACTACTGCATATTGTAGATTCATCTCAAAGCATTGCTGGTCTTCACAGAGTGGGCTCTCAAAACAGGTTATGCAAGCTATACAGCAAAATGAAGTCTGGGCTGCTGTTTTGGAATGCTCAGGACATTCCAAGGAACATTTTAGATGGCCTTGATTCATCAGCAAATGCACTGCTCATTGCAATATGACTGTGTGTGTAGAGAACTCTCATATACAATCTTGCCTCTCAAACCACAAACTGTCTGCGTTTTGAGTGTAACCCATTTGATGTGCTCCACAAATACAGAACAATCCAATACAATAAGAAAAGACTGTAGGAACAAGTTGAGATCACTCCGTGTTGTCCATTTGGGCAAATCTTGAGGGCAACAAGGAAAACAAACGAAAAATAGCACCGAAACTGTGTGTACAGCAGTTTCATCTGAATTCTTGATTTTGTGCACATTTAAGAACATGGAATTACATCTTAAACCAAGGACCCAATAACACAGACAAAGACCCTGTTTGAACAAGACAGACATATTTATAAGAAAAAAGTCAACAGCTCAGCAATAAAACTCATGCGAAAGTATTGGCCCCATTACTGCTATGGGTAGTTTAACCAGTCATTAAAAGTACTAACTGCAAACTACACAGGAGGTGCCTTGGCTCCCTCCTCCTTATAGAACCACTTCAGATCGCTGACATTTGTATGCATTTTAACACAATCTGCTAATCTTTATGAATTTAACAGTTTTCAGGTCTTATTCAGATTTGAATTATGACTACGTAATTCTAAAAGTCTAAAAAGAAAATCATTGTTAGAGACTTGTTCATGCGTTTTGGATAGTGTTGCTAGATCAGCTTCAGCTCAGTGACCGATCTGAGATTCACTGGTTCCTTAAAAAGGACAGCAAGTCATCTGGGTCTTGATGCCCGCCCCCAAACTACCACACTTCACAGCAGCTACGAGCTTCTTAATTTGAAACAAATTTAGAATTTTGCACGGCATAACAGGGCTTGTGGAATTTTAGGTCACTCTGTCCATAACACAGTAGGGGATCTTCTGATGCCCCCTCCCAAGTAAATAAATAAATAAATAAATAAATAAATAAATAAAAAATGGATCCCACCATTGCCAAACCTTCTGGATTTTTGTTCCCCAAATGTGGTGATTGATTTCAGCTGAGGTAAGAGGCCTGCAGTTCTTCAGATGAAACCTTATCCATTTGGACAGTATGTTTTGAATTTTTAGGACCCTCCTCTGTGGCATGATGTACTTGTCCCAGATGTAGGATTGCTCGTTGCAATGGGAGTGCAAGATTACATTGGTGATACCTTGTACAAAGAGATTAAGAACCAAACTGGTCTATTTTTCCTTCCAGACTATATACCAACAATTCACTCAACAATCTGACTAGATGTAAATTGTATAATGTAAAACAAAACAAAAAACCCAAAACACAATATGCACAAATTCAGGAATCCAGAGTTAACTTCAAATGAATGCGTTGTTGGTGGCAACCTGTTATAGACAGCCAATACCTGGGTTGCATACTGGTGATACTAGTTGTGTTAAGTGGTGAGGCACATGCTGCTAATCTTTTTAAAGCCTTTAGCTAGTCATGTAAAGACAACTTATTAAAATGTAATTAAATAAGGTTGGTCTTATGTTTTGTACAAGGGACAATAGCAGTCTGGGCTTCATTCATTAGTCTAACATTTTCCCTCAAATGTGGCCTATTTTATTGTTTTTAATTAGTAAATGCAAACAAGATCTAGTATTGTTTAGCAAACGCTGAGGTACTCAAACTAGACTGTTCAGGCAACAATCCAAAACGTTTTACATTTGGTGAAAACCCCGAGATAATTCTCTTTAGAGAAGTGATGTAGAGTAGACATTCACCACTCACACCAGCACTAGTTTTGAAAATTCTCAAACATTAAAACAGATGTTACTGACCTGTAATTAATAAACTACATACCTGGCATTAGACAGAAGTGCATGTATACAAGCAAACAACCAACTACTACATATTTTTAAAGCATATTATTTCAACAAGTATTCTCCTTGCACCTCAACACAAGCAAAAGAAAACAACAAAAACAAAAACCAAACAAAAACACTACTCAAAACACCAATTACCATAAAAAAAAGAATTCTGGATGTTTTATTATGGCTGTGACTTAAGAATTAAACCTTTCAACATGCATGTACACATCTTTTAAAAAAATCTTATGAAGCTACACATGTGTATTCGTGCACATATTCACCTATATGCACATTTACAGTCAACAATTAAATGTTTTTGGTATTTTACTACATGGCAAAATGTACAGAATTAACACATTATTTATATAAAAGCAAGCTTGAGTAATTCAATAATGTTTACATTTAAAATGTCCAGAAAATCCAGATAATTTCAGTTTGACAGTCGAATTTAGTTATCCCGTTTGTACACGAAGGGTTGAAAGCACAACTGAAGTCAGCTGTGCCACACAGTAGTTCTGTGCAGAAGTGAAGAATTCTGGGATTCATACATTTTACTCATTGTAATTAGGATCCATGCCCTGACCATGATTAATAAAATCTTAACCCTCAGCACTTATTGAAGCAAAACTAATGGGAGTCTAATTAGTGACTATACAAAGCTTTTCAGTCAGTTTTTCAGAATGGACGGGCTGAATCAGTTACCAAGAAAACAGACATGAATCAAACCGCAGTTTTAACAGCCAGTATAAAAAGATGTTGATATGGACAAAATGGTATAGAATGTATGCACATAGACAAAAATGTATAGTTGCAGTTGTCCCATTTTGGACCCATAATTTCTTGGGCCTACAGACAGGTGTCTACTAAAACCATATGCTGCTGACCAAGCAGGCTACACAAAAGGTTTAAGCCAATGCCACGTCATCCACAAACTGTATTTATAGCTCAGCCACTTTTCCCAGCACTTGCTCTCTTGTATCACTCAAGAGGAGCCTCAAAAGACAGAATTAGCTTCCAGCTTTATAAGATCCTGCTCTACAGGACTATTTGGACCAGTCACAAAAGGATCTTTCCTTGCATCACCTTAAACAATAAAGCCATCTGACCACAGCAAATACAATAAGTTACCATGGGTACAAAAGTAGCTAGTACAATATTCACACATACAATTGTACCTTGGTTTCAAAAATTTGATTTATGATTTGCTGACGAAGTTTGGTAGGACTGATCAAGCGCTGAGGGTTTATTATAATCCTTTATTGTCTTACATTTCAGGGTATTTTCAGCTACACGTGACATATCTCGTCTACTGAATCTTAAGCGCCACAACCTAATTAGCTGAGCCAATCCATATAATTAATTTCCAAACAAATGACCGTGTGTAAATCTTGTAATCATAACGGCACTAAAAACAATAAGCAGTGTTGGTTTCTGTAGTAAATTCATCTTAAGCAACAAATTTGACATTGTGATTATGACGAGTTGAGCCAAAAAGGGCACAGGACTGACTGACAGCTGAAAATGGCTTTTCTATTTTGCTGAACCAAACATGGCAGAGACGGTAAAAATTCAAGGCATTAAAAAAAAAAATATTTTTTTTAATTAATTTTTTTAATTAAAAAATTATTTTTTTTTAAATCAAGGGTTGCTGTATAGACTAAGCACATTCTGTTAAACAATAAAACCCAAACCGTTCTCTTACCTAGTATTTGAACACATCTTTAAAATATTCTAGTAAATGTCACAATCTAGTTGATAACATCTGGAATAATCCCAGCAGATCTCTCACTAGAGGTTGATGGAATCAGGTCACCTCCAATGCTCAAAACTTGCTTAGACTGTGTCCATAGCCTGCATTTACAGTTTCTCCAAACAACATTAAATAACTATGACTCATACCAAGTTATATGCTGTCAACATCAGGATAATATAAAGATCGTTTTATATATCCCTCGTAGACGGCACAGAATTCTAATAACCAGGCAGACATATAAAAACATGGTTAGCATACAAAACCACTCCCACTTATCCATCATAGGGATGGTACTGAAGACCACTGGAATAAAGTGTTAGATGTAGGAACAGTGATTGGGAAAAATAAGTGTCATAAAAATCACATGTCCTATTTGGAAAGGGGTTAAATCAGAGAGAGAGAAAGGATGGTTATGATCTAACATTCAGAAAAAGGTTATGAAGCCACCCTTTATCCCAGAGAGGAATAGACACTTTGACAAAGTTAGTAGTCAAATTTCCCAAGGACGTCTTTGCATCTGCAAGACAGACCAATTGAAATTTCTCTACTTTTTTTTTTTTTTTTTGGGTGTCTTCTTGAAATAGTACTTATTTAGCCATATTTAATAAATTTTTGGGTGGGCAGATACTTCCGAATTTAATTACTGAAGTTCATCTCTGTTTTCACCTCTTTTTACAAAAATGAAAGTAATTGGCGTCTTATTTTGCACTGAAAACGTCACTTGGCTGTTTGCTACTAACCTTTCATGTTACTCTTGGGTTTGTCAGTTTGCTTGCCTGTGGGGGTTTGTGCCTGTTGCCCCTGTCCCCCTGAGGACGCCGCCTGTTGTGCTGCTTTCTGCTTCAGCATGGTCCAATCAAAAGTGTAGTCATACTGGTGGTTCAGAGTTCTAGGGGAGATTCAGTGGCCGTGAGTAGGATGAAAGTGGGGGAGGGTGGGGTGGGGTGGGGGAGAGAAACCATATCGTACCAAAAAAAAAAAACAAACAAAAACAAGGATAAAGTTCACCTCATCACAGAAATCAAGGGTCTTTGAGAAAAGCACTAGACAAAATTGCACGTTGACTCGAAACTAAAAAGCAACACTCAATTTGGTATTTTATTCTTAGCAAAAGTCATAATATGAAGTTAATGCCATACGGAAGGTTAGACCGAGGTGAAAAACTGACAAGTACCTGAAAAGAATCCGAAACAACTGACGCAGATACATGTAGTCAGGGGCTTCTTCAAAGCGCAGCCCACGACAGTAATTCAGGTACATGGCAAACTCGGCTGGGAAACCCTACAAAAGGAAGAGAGACTTCTACTGTTTCGACACTTAGCTTCAATCGGCTGTCTCAACTGATGAACCGGTTACCGCATTCATCAACAAAAACACAAAGCCAAACTCCTTGTGTACGAAAAATGTAAAATCTAAATTACTCTACAGGTGAAACTGAGGAGCATGTGTCAAAATTTCACAAGCATACCTTACACAACACCTCGACAGGAGTTGACATCTTTTTCTCACTGATCTTCTCATACTTCTGTTTCTTTGTGGCTGCCTGTGGAATACACAGGAGAGAAATGAAGGTTACATGCTTCAAAATACATTACTGACAGGCTATTAGCTCTCGAAGATCATTTTTATAAACCCCAAACTGGAAATACTGGGCAACTTGTGCCTTACTGCTAATCTGCTTCTAAGGTTTCAAAACTAGCCACGTGTTCTCCTGCCGTGTTCTCATCACCCACCATTTTCTATTCTCGAACATTTTGAATAGAAAAGAAGAATCTTTTCCTTTGTGTCTAGGCAGCCCATGGTGGGTAAACATGGAAGACACTGGGTAGCTCAACCCATAATGACAAACTGCCAGTGCACAGTACAACAGCTGTTGTCACAACTGTTGGGTTCAATGACCAATTCTGGCATGTGTGACATTCTTGTCTATATGGGGTATAACAAGATGACTATGCAGGCATTTGCACGGTCAAAGGCATTTGCAGCAAAGCCAAGACACCAGCGCTGGATTGCTGACTACTGGAAAAAGGTCTGGTCTGAAATCTCCCCGTTCCAACCACCCTACCATGACGACAGACATGAAGTGATATAAAACCATGGCAATGGACCCCACATGCATGCACAGGCTTAGAGGCATTCAAATGGCAATTATGGTCTGCAGGTTGACACCTTGAACAGCAGCACATACATCATCATCACAGGAAGCATTAATAGCATTAATAGGAGCATATAGGCCTTTTTGTCCACGCCTCAACCCCAGACAGATGTGAAACGTTGACCCCACATGATCAGGACCCTTGTCACCAGATACAAATGGTGGAACAACTGTGTACTAAATACATGCTTGCAGTCTTCCGTTTCATAAGTTTATTTACCCTAAACCCAAATTTTAAAAAGGACAGCATGGTCATAGGTCATTTTCAATTACAGGTTATCAGAGGCCTGAAATCCTCCCTAGCATACCTTCAGCCCTTGCCAGGGGAGGCTGGTTCTGTTGAAATACATCAGCACGTAGCCTAGCGACTCCATGTCATCCCGGCGACTGTTGAATACCAAATGTTAAAATTCAAAATACAGTAAATGGTTACAGAAAGATTTAAGGGAAAAAAAATATGATACTTTTAGGATACTCTTTAAGGACTGCTTCAGAGGCATGACAAACCTACTGAAAATGGCATTAAAGCATGCAACCAAAAACAAAACTATTTTAACCAAAATCAAAAGTAAATACAAATCTAAGGTAAAAAAGCATAGCCCTCATACCTCTGCTCTATGCCCAGGTGTGCATTGATGCTGGCATAGCGAGCTGTGCCCGTGAGGTTTTTGTCTTCTCTGTAAGGTATGTGCTGCCGCGTCCTGTTGTCCCGGTATTTCTTGGCCAAACCAAAGTCAATGAGGAACAACTGCAAAGATAAGAGACAAAAACACTGGGTGTGTCACAAAATGACCTCTGGTTCCATTCGCAGTTCCTGTCTTTGAAACGAAAGTAAGGTGGTACCAGATTAGGCCATAAAGTGGACCATCATAAATCATAAAAATGACATGCTTGATAGCAGCAGGACTTGTTGACTGACCGTTTGCCTACACAAACTGTACCAAACATCCCGACAGCTCAACTGACATTAAACCAAAACTACAAAAGTACTAGGTGTTTAAATGTAGGAATGACTGCTGAATTGGCAGGTCATCTTGAGGTGGGGGGGGGCAGGGACTGGTTCACAATTTGCCATGTGCAAACAGTCTTCCCCATATATTTTAAGGATCAGTGCAGAATGCCGTTAAAGAACGCCAGGCCTAGGACAATTTTTTTCTACACGGAGGTACCTCAAAAAAATGGCTGGTTACTCTAGTTACTTCATCAGATTCTGACACTCAACATCACAGTGCACACACACAAAATCAAACCATCTTTATATTATGCTATACCAAAATTATATGGACCACACCCACTGCCAACAGGTGTATAAAATCAAGCATACACCCACATAATCTACATACACAAATACTGACACTAGAAGAGCTTGCAGTGAAGAGTCTTTAAAAGGGACAGTCATAGGATGTAATACGACAAGTTAGTGGCTGGTCAGCCACAAGTGCTATTATTGTAAAATAGAACTGGCTCGGTGCAACAGCAGCTCAACCAAAAAGCGGCAGACCCCACAAAGCCAGAGCGGGGCTGGGGTGTGCCAAAAACGAGCGTAAAATTATTTATACTCTGCTGCAGTGAAAAGGGGTTATTTGGAGGAAAGCATCATACTGTATTATACAGCAGTCTAATGAACGACTCTTTTCAGATAAACATTCGCTTGGCATATATATATATATAAAAAAAAAATTCCCACAGAACAACGGTAAAATTTAGTGGACGAAGGATGAAGGTTTGGGCAAGTTGCCCTACTTCAAGTGGGTTAATTGGACAGCATACAAAGACAATTTAAATAATTACATGCTTGTGGCAACAGTTTGGAGAAGGTTCTTTCCAGTTCCAGCATGATGGTTGCCCATGAAAACATGGAAGCCTATTGTGGAGATCATTACCTGCACAGACTAATGACCTCAAACTCTGAACACCTTTGGAATAAACCTGAATGCTGATTTTCGTTCATCAGTGGCCGATGCCCTTTCACACGAATGCCTTTTTTTTTGCTGAATGGGCACAAATTCTCACAGACGCACTCCAAAATCTTGTGGTAAGCCGTCCCAAAAGCGTTACTGCCACAAAATGAGGACTAAAACTATATGAATTAAGCTATGGTCAAGATTTTTTTTTTAGAATGGGGTGTGCATTCCAAGTCTGCATGGAACCCGTAACCCCGTGTGTACTAGAGTTTCTGGGTGTACCATGGTATGAAAATGGACGGCCATCATACCATGTGCATTTGCTTATTGAAGAAAACCAGCAACCGACTGAAAACCCTCACCTGTACACATATATGCATCTCCTCTGTTCCTCTACTGCCTCGGGAACTGGCGCCACATACACAGTGGAGAAAATGGCAGAGCGAATTGAGAGTGATGGTACCAATCCCCATGCTCCGAAAAAGATATAATTTCTTTGGATACACCCCCCCCCAAAATAAATAAATAAATAAATAAATAAATAAATTAAAAAAATAAAGCACGTAGAGATGCCCTCAAGAATGGATATCTAGTTTGTAGAAATGTTGATGCAAAAGTAGCTGTCAAAGGAGGGGAAACATCAAAAATGTTCTCCCATCTTCGAGATCATCCCTCTGTACAGATAAAAGCGTGTGTCCCATTTATAACTTATCCCTAAAGGTACAATGAGTGAACCTTTAAACGTAGATCATAAAACGTGGCATAAATTTTTCGCATCCCGGCTAAATTTGCGTTGTCTGTCTGTCTGTTTGGGACCTCTGACTTGTATCTCTCTCACACACACACACACACACAATCTGACCCCATAAAGAAACGTGCACAAATATTTCTGGCTCCGAGAGCAGACACCGAGTGTCTAAGTGAAAGGTACAGACAGGACCGGTTGTGCTTGGCTGTCACACATCTAAAATAAAGCAATTATTTTGATAATCATTTAGAGCACTTGTGACAGCACTATAATCATTTTGAGCACACTGGACATTTTACATTAATGCATGAGCAATAATAGCTAATATGCTATAACAATTGCAGGGGATATTTTCCTTTTACAATGTAAATACATTTGGATGATAATACTTTTATTTTAAATATTCAGTCCAGGATTTGCAACAAAAGTGTGGTATTGGTGCTTTTACTTAGGTAAAGGATGTGAACACTTCCTCCACCACTGGTAGTAACATGCAAACTAACATACATAGTTACATGTTAATTTCATGCCATTTATCATGTTTAGAAGTTTTTATAATGAATTGTTCAGGCTCAACTTAGCTCTGCATACTTGTACATAAAAACAGTTTCCATTTTCAGCTAAAATAAAGCACGTGTTCAAAAACAATCTTTTAAGGGTCATTCTAAATACTGTGAAAATGTCATACCATTGCAGTCCTGAGTACATAAATGTGTACCAAAAAAAAAAAAAAAAAAAAAAAAAAAAAAACCCCAACAAAAAAAAACCCCGTAACCCTATAAACTTCAAAAGAGCATGTATAGACTGCAACCTGTGCAGCAACATAAGTCCCAAGTGCATCAAAAACCATCGTCTCCAAGAAATCTGGCACAAATTCATGCATTTCCCAAACTACTTTTAAATTTAAAGATTGTGACTTTCAACCAGATGTCTTCCTTTGCTCAGCAGCAAACAAAGACACAAACAAAAGATGCTTCAATTTGTTTGTGAACCTTCATACATCAAGACATTTGGGGACATTTTCCATTCCACTTGGATATTGCTTTTCCAAAATGAAAGCTTGTGTCAATTAACTAGAAACGTTGCTGGAATGATTAGCACACACACTCAATGACTTAAATCAAGGGTATCTTACATTTATGAACCAGAGACTTGTGTGCATGTTTAAAAAAACCTCTCCAAAAAACTCCCAAAAACATTAAAACGTTTGTTTAAAGCTAATTATACAGACTACTGTACAAAAGAACAGACTTTGATACTTTGCCTTTTTAGATTTGTACAAATCACTTTGGCAATAGCTGCACACTTGGCTTAATAATTAAGCAAACACTACACTGTCAAAGTCTGCCTGTATTTTTTTCCCACCATCAAATGGAAATTACAATTTTCATTGCACGTGTTCAATTTCCCAGAGAGCACATATGCTTCTAAAGTAGACAGTGTTAAAGATTATGCTTACAATGTATTTTACTACAGATTACAGCATACACACCTGACTCTTAAATGTATTTAAAATAAGTAACATTTTACATACATAGGATTGCTTCAGTGTTGTTTTGGACCGAATCCAAAGTTTTGAATGCATTATCTAATGCAATACATTACAATTTACATATAAGGCCACCAACTCCGCAATATGAAGTAACCAAATCAGAGTGAAGCGTCAGAGCACCATTTTAAGCAAAGAGCATTCGCAAAACAAAAGGACAGTTATGGCCTCAACTTTTAAAGTTGAAATGATTAAAAAAAAAATTGCTAATCAAAGAAATTATTCAAAAGATAACACTGCAGCTTGCATGATCCGACCTCAGTGTCGATAAGCTTCCATTAATCGACACGCATCCTTTTTATGAAATCCTGCGCAAATCTCTCATATTAAGTCTCACTGGAGAACTGGGCATTTTTAAAACTGCTTTTGCAAATACATTTGGGTTTTTGTAGTGTCTACCAACCCACACACTTTGCAGTGCAAGTGTGTTACTGCCAGAATGAGCAAAGACCAGATCTCAGAGAAGGGCTGGATGATATGGGCAAAATTGACATCAACTGAAATGAAGAAATCTATTGTGATATAATCATGATAGATATGAATATAAAAGCCACAGAAAAACTGCCAAGAACATCCACAACAGATGTCTGTACCTACTAACGTCTGAAAAATGAATGTCAAGTCCATGAAACCTCCTCCTATAAAATTATATAAACTTTTCAAAAATGGTACAAATAAATCTTCACCTTTTAATTTGTATTTAGCCTTCCTATACGAACACGAATCATGACATCACTGTCAATATTTATATCTTCAAACTACAAAAAGGGTCAATCTTATTCTTATGTTACATAGGTTGAAACAAAAGGAGAGAGAATAAGGAAAGTGCTCAGAGTACAGAAAGAGGTGAGCAACAATAAAAGCAAGTTGCTGGGGGAGGGACGGGACTGAGGGTTGATGACCACCTATGATGGGCCCCAGAGGATTCTAGCAAGAAACACAAGCTGATCTGCTTTATAGATAGCCGAACCACTTCCATGCCACTGAATTAGTCTTTCCTCTTTAATCAACCATTTCGTATGCTTCATCATCACTCGTGGAAGCTTGTTCAATCACATTTGTACTGTGGTCAGCGGTACTCATTTTGCAGCGAATGTAAACTCCTAACACACAAGGAAAGCAACATAAATATTAAGAATTAATGAGGATCACTTTCCTACTGACTAGCAGCTAGGATATTAGCCTACTAATGAAAATTTAGTAAATGAAAATTCATCTCGTCCATGAATAAAAATCACTATCACCACCATTTCGGTAGAGTATCATAGAATATTTGTATTTTTAAACTGTGATGACGTTTATTATGCGTCATAAAAGTTGACAAAAAGTAGGGCCGTGTGTAAAGCGTACCTCCCTCAGCTAGGTTGAAGGCAGACTGAAGGAAAATCTGTGTTATGAAGAGATTGCATAACAAAACTACAGTTCACAAAAAAAATAATATTCCCATTAACCATCGAAAAAGAACGGCATTAGAAAAATGGGATTTCCCATGAAATTAATAAAATACAAACAGGAATGATATATGGAAAGAACTTTCTTCCCCCCTCAACACCTGTTAAGCTAGAACACGGCTTGTTGGAGCCGAACCGAACCAAGCCTAGCCTGCTATTGCTGGGCACTGGCTGCACGCATGTGGTGCACGTCATCAATCACTGTCTTTTGCTTTTTCAGCTCGGCTTGAGCGCAATGAATGGATTGCACAGCCCTGTAATGAACGTCACTCACAGCAGATGTGGCAAATAATGTTTAGCGAAATATTGGAAGCGCGTTTAAAAATACCACCATTGTTGAAATTTTCTATCGCGATGTATATCGATATCGAATTATTGCCCAGCCCTACCTCAGAGTAAACTGAATATTGTATAGCTGCAGCAATCACCAACTTATTTCCGGTCTGGAGACGCATCTCATCTGCTGAGCTGCCTGTTGAACTGTACGCACAGGCTTCTAGACCAGAAGGATTAACTACTCAATCACTCAGACTTGTAGAAATCTAGGCCATGGTGACACTTGATTTTTACAAAGAAAAACCCGATATGGAATGAACATCTGACCAACATTGTAAAGCTCGCAGCAGCGCAATAACAACTACAAAGAGTAGAATAGAACATTCCTCGTGTGCTTATAAGAAATGTAATTACCTTCACTCCATGTAGTAGCGCAGTGTTTTGCTTATGATATTTAGGGTACAAAATTTTTTTAAATATTACTTCTCTTGATGTTTAGGCAAGCAAATTTATTTTATTTGCCAGGGTTCACAACTACTGGTTGGCATGGTAACTTGAAGCTGTACTCAAGCTGGCAGGGGGGTGTGGGGTGTGTGACCAGGAGCTCATTATAATTTAATGAGCACTCAAACCAGCCATTCTGAACATGTCTGTTTAGACAAGGTGAGAAGAGTGCTGTGGTACTTGCTCCTTGTGGTATGGCGACCAAAGCACGTCACAGACATTTCATTAAGGAATCCATTTTAACTCGAGTAAAAGGGCTAGTGTCGCCTTTAAAACAAGTTCATATATTTAAAAAAAACAAAGACTCATCCGCAAATGAAAATGAGGGGTGGGGGGATGTTGAGCAAACGCTTACGTTCAGGTCCAGTTAGAGGACAAATGCAAGGTAGCAGAACAGAGCCTCGTTTTAACTGATCGATTTACATTCACACAGAAAGGGGTAGAAAGAAAGAAAGAAAAAAAAGAACCGTCAGGTCGTATGAGTGGAATTGCAAGTTTGTACCAAATAGCGATAGGGTTACAACCTGGCTAATGGGACACAATTAAGCATTGCAAGTTGTTCAGGTCTATTAAAGTAGGGCCTATGTAATATTGTTCAAGTATTTTAATGAGATTCAGCCCAATAGGCGAGAGGAAAAAACAAACACCCAAACAAAAGTAATATTTGCCATTCCACAATCTTAGATGCCTAAACAAAGTTGGACAGATGAAACGCATGTAGCTTGTGCGAAAACCAAGCACCATACCCCACGTCGAGGAGCTTAAATTAGTGGTAGCAATGCAGCATAGTAGATCAGAAAATACTAGCAAAATTGTTAGTGGTCTGAGGAGGGGGTTCTAGACACTTGGGCACCTTAATAAGCAACATCACTTTTCACAGGCGTGAAGTTGTAGCTGGCAAAAAAAAATATCCCACAATCCAAAAAAAATTGAACCAGAGGACTGGGTTGAACAACTGTGCCTTAACAGATGACTCTCTGAAGGCTTTAACAAATACAAGGTCTTGCCACCAAAGATAACAGGCACCTGACAGCACAGAGCAATTATACTTCAGTGTCTAGGAGACCCTTGTCTTCAAGTTGTTCAGTCAACCAGTCACACAGCAAGTTATATATTTATTCTAAAGACTTCAATGAGATTCAGTGACATGAGTTAAACTCATAACACGCAAACCAAAAGAAAGACCAGTACGCATGATAAGCCTGTAATCTTCCAAGCCTTTTAACCTACTTCCATTCGCTAAAACCGAAACCTGCCTTCCAGTCAAAGATCACTGCAATCTGTTATCTCTGTTTAACATGTGTGTCTGGTTTAATGCCAACAGGTGTTAAACTATTCATTAAAAACAAAAATCTAGCATGGGGGAAAAATTGGGCAGTATTATTAGGCGATTGTGGTTTCAGACCTGGTTTAATCCTGAGAAAGATGGGTCCTGAGAAGAACTAACAGCCAAGCTTCTTTTCCTCTTCCCCACTGGAGATTCTAAACACTAAACAGACAATAGAGGGTGCAGTGCATCAAACAGTATTGCTGACAACCCCACATGGCCAGCGCAGACAGGCAACACAAAGGCTCAGAAAAAGAACAGGAGGAAAAAGGAGCAGAATGAGGGGGAAAAGAAAGCCTACTGCCATCCTTCATACACCAGCAAGCGCCCTTAATCAAAGAACAAAACTTTACTAATAGGGGGGGATCTATGTCCGGAAAATTGGGCACGGATCAGTCGAACACTTGAGCGAGGGACAGCAAGATGGCTCAGGTGTTTATGAAAACCATGTATGATCAATAAAATGGTATCATTAGCCTGGCAACAGTTCAGTTACGCAAAAGTTCCGTCAGCCTGGCTGTCTTTTTGACCTTGGAAAAGAGCCGTTTTATATAATACTTAACATTTCTGTAATATTTAACACTAGCTGTGTCTATGGGAGGAGTAAAGTCTGACTGACTGGATGAAGCTCACTAAGGATAAAATAACAGATGGCTGTTCTGTAGGGCAAATGTAAGCCAAACCAGAAGCATCGACTTCAGTGAATGTGCGACAGTTGGGTATATTAAAACAAACACTTCCAAAATCTAAAACCAGCAAAAAGACCCAACTCCCCATTTACTTCATTTGTACATCCACATGGTCTACTACTGTACATCCAAATACTAGTAAATCTCAACAGCTATGAAGCAACTTAAGACCTTCAGTAAGGAAGAGGGTAGAATACATTGGCATTTGCAGATTTTAAAAAGAATGGAAAGGGGCCTAACAAAATGTGACTACAGCATGAATTGATCTGCATTTAACCCCAAAAATACAGAGACTTGGTGCAAAGTGCAAATTACCAAATGGGACAATTGTCATGAAACTAGCTTTGTGTTTGCACGTTTTAATAAAGCATACCAAAATATGCAGACAAGCAATTAGCCCACAAAACCAAGCTGAGCAATACTTTCCATTATATCAAATAAATTCACAGTTAAAAACGGTGGGATACAAGATATATTTACTACAAGTAGGAATCAGTAGGAATTCTCAAAAGGAGAAAGATCAAACCTTTAAATGTAAAGCCTAATACTGAAAAGGAGAAAGCTCAAACCAGATGAGGCCATTTTCTCCAATAAAAAAGGGGGGGAGGGCCAAGTCTACTTTCGCACATCAGGTAGACGTATAAAATTTTAAAACTATTAAAAAAAATTTAAACTAATCTCTAAATGTCCTAGAACAGTCACTACTTGGGACTATTCAGTAGATGCAAACAATTTCCATACTAAAAATTTTCATTCTGCCCTGCATAAAAAGGTCCTCACAAACAAAAGTCTAATTTTGGCCAAATCGACGTTGTAGATGGGAAGCCAAGTGAATCAGAAGTAAACCATTTGATTCAGCAGAGCGCAGCAGGGTTTGCAATTCTTCACGAGATTCTCCCATCAGTTTCACTGATTGCACATTTTCCATTAAAGAAAAAAAATTGCTAAACTGGAGGTCGTTTGCTTTCCCTAAAAGCAGAGCTAGTGCATTATCAATATTATAGAAAAACTGCAACAATGCATAATGTATATATGCACAAAACAAAAGCTTGAAGCTGGCATTCAGACACACAATGGTAAACATTTATTCCAGAGAGCATCTTCAAAATAGTAAATACAGGCTTCAATTAGTATTGATGAAGACCACTATTCTGTTTTCACGTGTCCAAAATTGGAAAATCTGACCATGTACTGGCAGGTCTCGGTTTAATTCACACAATGCTTTAACTTTGCCAAATGTTGCCTGTCTGCAAGGGCTCAAAACAATTAACTTCAAGCAATAAATGAGTAAACAAACAAACAAATGGTCAGGCAACTTGGTACAATTTGTATACAGAAAGGTGACAGCTCAAAGTGCTTTGAAAAATTGAGCAAAAGGAACAAGACATGAAATGCACACATCATGCAAAACTGGTCCAATCCAAATAGAATACTCCACCAAACAGCTTGTTGCACCACAGGATACTCCCAAAATAACACCCTTAACTGAAACTGAGCATTAAAGGACATGTTCCTTTTGGTACTTAAAAGGATCTACTGAATGTATAGGATTGCGTGCAACATAAATTAGCATTGCACAAAGTGCCACCAAAAATCAACATCACATGCTCTTAATTGTTAAGAGCAAGTCTTGAACATGACAAAAACAAACCACATAACCAGGAGATTATTAGTTTGTGTGCCTGACAAACTAATAAACCCCAACAGTTCAGCTGTATCTGTTAAAGACCAGTGGTTAAAAACTTACCTTATTACAATGACGGCCAATACCCATTAAAAAGTTGTCTGGCTTGATATCTCTGTGGATGAAATTTTTCGTGTGCACATATTCGATTCTGCTGATCATCTATGAAGAAAAGAAAAAATAAATCAAAACACTATCAAAGTCCACCCATAAAACAATAAGATATGTTTTAACACACACACACACCTGCAAAATTTACAGAGTTGTCTGCAAAACCAACATTTTGCATTTAACCTAAGGACTAATTAGTTTAGTCCAAGGACCAATTAGTTTAGATTTTTTTTATTTCTTGATTAACTTGTGCCCCCAAAATGTCACGTCTAATCAATATTTCAATACTTTATTTCAATCATGTCTTAAAAACAAGTACCAAAGTATGCACCACACATTACAGCAACAGAAAAATAAACCCAGTTTTAAGTAATAATTTTACATTTTAAAATTAATCCAAGTTCCACGTCACTACTGTTGTGATGATAGTAATCTCCATCAGAAAAATACTGGCCCTCAAATCCAACACATTGCTGTAACAGTAGTTTAATCACTGGGCGTCACAGAATCCTTTGCTCCGAACAGGTGCTCAGTTTATTAAGTACTTAAAACTCAAAATGACTATGAAGGTTAACAATAAACAATATTGGGAAAATGCCGAATAAAAATGTACAGATAATAATTTCAGTAACCGTTTTCACATGCCTATGCGCCCATTATAGTAAGCAGCAAAAAAAATGACAACTAACAGTGTACTTTAACATTGGGGCGATGAAGAAACATCTAGAAAATCAATTTTAAGCAACTGCTAACACACTCCGTCCCAATCTCACGTTTGGGTGACAAAAAGTAAACTGACTTGCTACTGCTGTCTAGAGAAGGCATTTCTGGATGCTTTTGTTTTTAATCAGCACGGCCATCTTACTTCATACTAACGCACTGGCATGTTTTGCAAAACGACGTATTTACGAATTTGACTAAAATGGTTGTCAGTGAGTCATCCCAAACCTAATTTTCTTTTATGTGTAATCAAAAATAAATACTTCAGAAAAATAGAATACGGGGACCAAAACAAACTCAACGAAACAAAAATAAAATCAACCTCATCACTGACAAATTTGAAAACTTGATCACTAACAAAACGGAGTACACCTGTATTGTGCAATTAACATAACTGCATAAACTAGGTTATTGCACTTTGAAAAGCAGAACATTCAATTTTGGACCTGTGGAATCTATATGCATGTCTACATCATGGCTCCAGATGGAAATAATTGTCAGAGAAAATGGTGGACAAAAAAACCAAAACAAAAGAAAACAGACTAAGAAACTTCAAAACCAGAAATGGATACAGGAATCACCTATCAAAAATCAGTCAACACACTTGCAGCAGTAATCAGTAAGTACAGGACAAGCTATAGAATCACTAACCAAAACTGTAGAGGCTGTCCTCACAAAATGATTCCATGGACAGTGCGCTACTTGCACACTCTAGGTCTGAAATATAGAGGGGCAAGTGCTTGGTACACGATCTATTAGCGGAAATCAGTTTTTGTGACGGCTCAGATAGTGTGAAGGACACTGCAAAAGTCAATCTCTATGCCTCTATGCACAAAAAAAATAGAGAAAAAAATTTGCTTGCTCTTCAGCACAAACTGCAAGATTCAACTTTGGTTGAAACAAACATGGCAAAAATTCTTATGAATATTTCTTTGGTCAGATGAGAGAGAAATTTGTTTGGCGTGAACATGTCCTGGACAGTGAATGCAGTCCTGATGGTTAGGCACAGAGGGGGAAGTGTGATGACATGGGGCTGCATGAGATGGCAACATTTATAGATGGCACCATGAATGTCTGTGGATATACCACAATAATGGCTGACAGTAGCCTGCAGCTTGACAAAAGAGTAATATTTCTTCATTTAATAATCCAAATCACAGTGCCAAAAGTCACCATGAGTTTCTAAAGAACAAAAAAGAAAAAAAACCTATCACCTGTTCAAGTATATAGGAAACGTAATAGAAAATCCCTTAAAATGAAAAGGTGGAACACTATAGACGGCCACCAAAGAGCAGCTGAAAATGGTTTCTGAAGATTGGTATAACGTTTCCAAACATTTGTGCAAATCTGGTATCCTCCATACCGAGGACTGAGTACATGAAAATAAAGACAAACATACAAATCATGGAGGGGGAAAAAACTGAATCTCAGGAATGAAAGATGTACTGACTTGCTGTATTGAGTTCCTACTGTGTTGCATGCATTTTAATACTGTAAATCTAAGCAGTTTTTAAATTGACATGCACACCCAATTGTTCAACTTACAAATAATGCAGTTACTGTAAGTTATTAAATTGACATTATGTGGCATATACTATTACTCACACACTCACACACACCTCCTCTCACACTTATCGGCATTACCTGATCTGCAAGCATAAGAACAGTTTTCATTGTGAATCTGCGAGAGCAAAAGTTGAAGAGATCCTCTAAACTGGGTCCCAGGAGATCCATCACTAGGACATTGTAGTCCTTTTCTTGACCATACCACCTGAAAATAAAAAGAAGAAAAAAAAAATAGAAAGAAGAGTGTAAAAATGGAGCTGGAAATTTTGACACTGCAGATTTGATGTGAATGACAAAGATTGGAGATTTTTTCCACAAGAAATTAGAGTCATGTATAAATAAGTCAGCTTTCCAAAGAAGTATAATTTGCATGCTGGAGCACCTAAAAATGAAATTTTCCTGTTATTGAATATGAAGACTCTGCAGCCATACAGTAATTAAACTTCATCCTCATGCAGGTGTCCATGAACACACAACTCGGCAGCGTAGTATAAAACAAACGGATTCGACAAACTAACACGTACGCTAAAGTTTCTCCTTCAAAATGACACCAACAACACTAGTGATTAGAATATTCTAAAGCAAATTCACTTGTTTTACATACATTTAGCAGGTTGCTTCAAAAACCTCCTGAACATGAGGTAGTCTGTGTCGTCATTAACTACCCATGTAACGGTCAAAATTATCTTAAAATACAGCTCAATCTGCAAGTGGTTCACTGTCTTGGTCCTAGATATCCATTTACATAAAGTAAATCCATGTCAAGATTTCTGTCCTTGATGAAATTTGAAACAATTACACAAAAGGTAGACTTTTACACTACCAACAATATAGGCTGTGACGGGACAAACAGACAAACGCTAAACTACTCTCCCGGTCAAACAAGCTCTACTGCATCTACTTCCTCAAAGTTTAAACAGGGGCAGAGCAACTTTACTAGAATAGACATAAATAGCACTGTATTTCTCCAGTGTGATATTTATGACTATCTAAAAAGCTGACTGAGCATCGAGCACAGTGTGTAGATCAACTAGCTAGTAACTACACTGGCAGAGTCACTTCACAAATTGCAGGTCCAAAAGGTCTAAAACATTATAATAAAACTATCAGTTATGAACAACAATGACATTGTTCTTCCAGAAAACAACAAAAGTACAACCGTTTCATCAAAACTCATTATTTGCGCTTTGTCAAATACCTCATTTGGCTCCACCCCATTAGGTACACACAAAGCAAAATTACTCAGTTTAAGCCAAATGCAATTCACAAGTCAACAAATGTATAACTCGTCTGACTCAAGTAACTGAATGGCATTACCCTACCTCCATGACTCATTCTACCTTGCATTTCATATTCACGATCTACTGGCTAAATGGGGACTCCCATTGCTCCATATGAAAAACTAACAAAATGACAAACTAATAGCATCCAGTAAGGTAATTCAAGCTCCCAGAGTGCAACGACTCACACAATCAATTGTGTGAACAAAAAAGTGAAATAATTTTTTTTAAAAATGAGACACGGTCAACACACCCAAATTCAAATGAAAAGAACTACAGAGAGTGCTGGTGAACAAGGATTAAGATTCCGCAACATAAGATCTGTTAGGATTAAAATATCAACAGACATGTAAGCACAGCCAAAAAGTTTAACAATAGTTTAGCATATTGCACACATTTTTCTAATGGGGCATCCCTGAATGGGCATTGTTGCTCACTAACGCACTTCCAAGGTTAAAACACACATGAATTAAGAACATAACTAGCCATATTTCAATCTAGTCAACATTAGCTAGCAACCAATAAAGGACATCAGGGATATCTGTTCACAGAATAGCTCATCCCATTTCATTTTGTCCTTGCTTGAAATATTATAGCAATGAAGTAAACGAGGAGTGTGAGGATACATTACGGCATGATCATCTCTGCAGCTATATAAATACTGGCTATATTGATCTTGGCCCTCATGTCGTTCACTTGTGTGGATGCTTGTTCTGCTTTCCAGCTCGCTAGCTATCGAATATCATATTTTAAATGTATCTAACATTACCTAGCGGCCTTGTTGGATATAGTTTAGGTAAACATTCTAGCCAACTTGCTGACTTGTAACATGGGTTGTTTAATGACATTAGTGAAAGATTACTGTAATAATTATTAATCTTGTATACATATATCTGTTCTCAGTCGATCAACAGCTGCGCTCTGGGATTTCTGAGCATTTTAATTGTCATACTACTGATGTGACATGAAAGATGGTTTGCAGTACATGGTAGACTGGTAAAACTAGGATGTCTTCTAGAGAGGACATAGTTCATTACTTAAATTAAATTCCCATATGTTGATAGGGCTTTGGACATCATACATATCAACTTAATGCAGAACCAAGGACGTTTATAACTCAAACTGGTAAAGGGCAACATAAGGCCTAATAATTAAGCTTTTGAATTTCTGTAGCATAAATGCGCTTTTTTAATAAATTTTCATACATTTCAGGTGTTTACTCAATCAACCTGTATAGTATCCACCCAAGACCACCCCCCCCAGTAGCCACTGGTTTTAAATATCTTCCGACACTGCACTAAATATTCCACAAATGTATTTAGATTGAAACATACATTACATTTAAAGCATTTAGCAGACGCTCTTATCCAGAGCTACTTACAAAAGTGCTTTGTCGTTAGCTCACAGAATGAAACATTAAGTGGCATTTACCAGTCCGAGTTAATAATATGAATTAATAATAATAACGCCTAAATTCACGAGTCTCAATTTAACGAGCTTTTTATTCCCGACTTTCTCCAGGAAAGGGACAAAAAACCAAACCCTCGTATTACACAAACACTTCCAGTTTCCTTCATGTACAATAGGTCGAGCCATTACAGTACAGCTTGCCGTCAGTAAGGACACGTATACATAGCCAAGAATTTGCTACCTATAGATTCCGACCTAAAACCAGCATTTGGAGTGAATTATTTTTTCCCCCGCAGACACAGCTATTGATAGCCAGATGCATGTGTGCTTCTACGTTCTGGCTTAGTCACACAGTAATACGCGATAAGCAAAATTCACAAACTGGGGCTTACTAAAGATTAACTGCGAAATAAAATTTTAGGATGGGATTCCAGAAAATACTTTTATTCCTGAAATAAAGCTACTCGTTGAGTAAAAATATACCAGTCACCTTGATAAACCTCACCACTATGTCCGGAAACTTGTTTTCGACGTCATTCAGCCGCCATTTTCTTACCGAGAAGGAAGACATGTTGAACAAACACAACAAAAGAGGAGCGGCCATTTGCAACTAGTAGCTACTGATGTTAGTGAGCTGTCTTGCTATTCAAACCTAGTGTTGCTCACTATTCTGTGGTTAAAAAAGAGAGAGTTCAATCTTACCTGATGTGCGGAATTCCAACTCCCCCCTGAAGAATTTTATACAGCTTGCTTTCATACAAGAGCTGTGGGTGTCTGGCTTTCTGCGACTCCAGTTTTACAGCGACCTCCTAAATACACAAAAAGTATTAATTTTGAGCGACTGAATGCTTAAAATGGTTATTTAAGCTTTTATATGGGTCAATGGAACGCAAGGTTATCTAATCCGAATTACTTAGCTGGTTAGATAAACGTCCACTGGCAAGTAGGCCAAGTTAGCTAGCTACATTGTATAGACGAACATTTGATGAACAAAATTGCTAACTTTTAGATAATAACTAGCTAGCAACTGAACAGCTAGCTAGTATGACAGCTAACGTTAGCTAGCTAGCTGACTACTTACCTAGCTAGGAAAGCAACGTTACGATAGCTAAAGAAACGGAGTTTTTCCTCCATGCCCAAAGCATAGCTAACCTAAATGCACTTGGCCCAGTTCCATTTTAATAATATAACATTACCTAGCCACTAAATCCAACGTTCGATTATGTATTTCGGGCTTACCTCTCCATTTGTTATGTTGATTGCCAAGTAAATGTCACCAAATGATCCAGATCCAATTTTCCGGACAAGCTTGTATTTCCCACCGACTATAAATTCGGCTTTAGAACCACTGCTACTAGCCATCTTTCTAACCCTTAGAAACACTCAATCAGTGAATGACGGCGTTTTATAATCGAATATATGCGTCCCTTTAACCCGTTGGTAACTACTGCTTTAAGTAACGTTACATATAGCTCCTTTTTCCTCTTGTCCGTGTCAGTTCAGTTGAAACAATGCTAGCTAGCTAGCTAGCTTAAATGTGTTGTTGGCTGCTGAAGGCCGCGATTAATCACGAAGACGAAAACGTAAAAGTCATTTGTGTCAAATGCAGGTTCTCGCTGTCCCAAAGTGTATTTCAGCGATACGATTACTTCCCCGAAATCCGATGGGGTTTACTTGTCCAGTTTTCCAGTAAGGTTAGCTACTAGCACACCAGCAGCTAGCTAGTTAGCCTCTTATAGAGGAAGGACACAGTAACGTTATTAGCACAGTCCTGTGTTCGACGTTTTCTCGAAACCACCTCAAATAGAGGGGCGATTTTACTCCACAATGAAAGTTATATTCCGGTGATTTAAGCATACATCAACGAATTCTCTTTATCCGTTGTTACATTAAAGAAATAAAAGGAATCGCTACTTTCTTTCCTAAGCGCAACCCACTCACGCCGCCATCTTGTCGTTCTGCCGTTCGTCTCGAGGTGATTAACTAGGTTTCTTTTCTAAGAACGATTGCCTATTGCTGCAGGCAGGGGAGAGGTTGTTGTGTGATGTCACGGAAACGAGCACACTGAATACGGGAACGCGCGCGGGGAATTGATTTTTTTTTCTCTTCTTCCTTTCTTTCAAATTTTCCTGTTCTTGTACGCAAATAACTTTTCGTATACACGTTTATAAAGTAGTATGAAGTAATAAATGTATGCGTAACATAGCGTAAGGAAACACGTGCCCAGTTCGGCACAAACAGTAGTCCATCCTCGACGCTTTAACATTGCCTTCAAAATGTTCTTATAGTTGTTTTGTTATTTACGACAAACTGATACCATGATCAAACGATCCAAATAAAGAACAAATACTTCAAATGAGTTACTGAGAAAAATTAATGTAAAGGTGCTAAATGTTTGGTTTTGTTATTACTTAAGGCTATTTGTGCCCGAATCAAGGCAGTAGTTTAGTCAGTTCTTCAAAATGGTTAAATCTGGTGTCATATTTTATGTTTATTATATATTAGTAGTCAAGAAATTGCACAAAATGTTTTAAGTCACACTGCTGGGTAACACAGCTAGTACGTTAGTGGGTGCTAGCTAATATTAGTTCATCTAAACTGGGAGTCTACCTGACTTCCTTAATCTGTCCACCTAGTTTACTTGTTAAGTAACCAGGAACGTTTCCTTAATATAACAACCCAAATGATCGTAGGGTGAAAATAACCAAAACTTTTTGCATGAGCCAATTTTAATCACAAAGCATATTTGGTCATATTTTTATTTAATACAGTACTGTAGTACTCCGTGTTTTCAGCGATGTCCTCGTAAACTGCTATCTGCTTAAACATATGACAAAATCAGCTCACTGGGCAAAAACCCCAGACGCGATACCAGCCCCCCCGCCCCCCTCCCCAAAAAACTACTTTGCGAATACAATATCATGGCTAACACTGTCGAATGAAGCTGTATCGAATGCAGGGATCTGTTTGTATGCGTATGGGTATGAAGAGTGAAAGAAATAGAAATTGGGATAGAGACAGAGATTATTTAAATAATACTGTCTAGCCCACGCAGAATGGATCAGCCCACCGGGAATATTCCTGAACTTCCTGATAGCCAGTCTGCGCCAGTCTTAGTCGCGCTTACGTAACGTAATATCAGGAAGGGTTTTTATAATCTTTAAGAAAGGCGAACACTTTTACACTGTGTGATAGAGATACAGTTGACAAATACGCTGTAGCGAATACCTTTCAAGAGTCAAACGCTTAAATTTAATCTAAATCAAACAATCCCCACAAAACGTAGCGCACTGCAACAAAGTGATATTTTCACCTTCTATGCCTATGTAACACTGATATGGTAATTTACTGACAATATTAACATTTCCATTTAAAATCTGGTGCACTTTCACCTCTAGACAGCTACTATCAGACTGACATGCAGCAATCGACCTCATTCTGAATAGATAATGATTCGTGCGATTTTACGTCAATTCAACCCAACATTCGTCATGACGCTGCGCAGATAATATCTGTTCTGCAGACTGACGTGTAAAATTTGTTTTCATCCAAACTATAACAGCAGAATAACACTGATAAATCCAGTACCATGAGATTACCTTTTCTGCACCATAATGGTATCTCAGCGCTTAGTTACTAGGCTAGCCTAAAGTAGCGAACTATATGCAGATAGATTCTTTTAGATAGAAATTATCAAAATTGTATTTACTTATTATTTATTTTATTTTAAGCTACCAAGTTTAACAATAAAAACACCACAGGAATTTATATTTCAGCAATCTTTATTAAACAATACTGAGAGCCTGCAGCATCAGCCAGCTGGTTGGTCAATCAATGAAAAAAGTCAATATGTTCTGTGTCAGAACCCCCTTTTTTCTGACGACAAAAGCTTTGAAGTTGTTGCATAAAAATGTTGTTTAATGTTGATGCTAGGAATTTTTTAATTTTTGGGAACCCATTATGTTTTTTCAGGGAAAAAATCACTGCTAATCATGTAAACATACTGTACTTTCTTCTACTACTGGATTCACACTAGAACAATTAAAACTCTTTAAAGATACTGCAGACTGATCTACTTTGTATATTAGCTAGTAGTCACAAAAAGGAAACTTTAGCCAATAAAATGAACTAATTGTATA
>JAOXYF010000010.1:9684875-9718471 GCA_028565775.1 Sternarchorhynchus goeldii
GGGTCAAAAATGTGGAAATGTTGTAGTTTATTAACATTTGTTGATTTAGTCTTTGGATCGATTAATCTTTACGTGTTACGTGATTAGAATTGACAGCGTCATAATAGGCTACTCAGTATCTCAGTGTTTTACTTAATCCAAATCTAAATCTAAGTATGTATGTGCAAGATACAGGGGAAAGCACTGAATACAAGGGCTGTGCTGTTTAATTACAAAGATGTCAGATCTACTTGACTGCATCACTGGATTTGCCTAATAAACTGTATCAAGAAATCTGTGTGGCATTGATTTTTACAGACGGGAGAAACAACATAGTGGAAAAACAACCAACGAGTCTGATAGAAAAAAAGTGATGTCAATTAAACTGCTTTTTGACTGCACTGACATCAGTGAGCTCAGATATGAGTTAAATATTAGATATTTGGTATTAGATACAATTATTTAGAATTTGTGCATTAAATGTCACACACACACACACATACACACACACACACACACATATATTATATATGTATATATATTGCTATATATATATATATAGCAATAGTGGGTGGTATTTGAGTTAGTCAGGCAAAATCAGAGAACAGGACACATTATTTTGGGTTAGGAGTTCCTTCCTGTTACTGTAGTTCATTTTCCTCTTCCGTGTTTTTTTGGCACCAGTAAATAGACTTTTGTTGTAAATGAAATGGCTACTTTTTGATAGTCATCTGGTTATAGACTGTATTAGATGCCAAATTGCAGTGTTTTCACCCGCACTTGCTGTGATATTGCATGCTGCCACCCAATACCTACCATGCATGTGCAAATTTTTACAATACTTTTCTTTCAGAGTTACGTTGGTTTACAATTTTACTAAAGTAATTTCACAACAGCAACTTGCCAAAAATCCATATGGCTTTAAGCTACACACATTGTTAATATGAATATAGTTGAGAAGTTCTCAACTGTTGTGTATGATATGTCTCGTGAGAGTGCTGTTTACACATTGATGTAGTGTATGTTTACATCGGTATCTTGAAATAGACTTCCTCAACAAGAATTAATAAGATTAATTAACTTAACAAGAATTATAATATACTGAATATGCTATGGAGATAGCACACAAAAAGTTTAGGGGAAACTTAATATAAGTTGAAATAGTATCTTATTGAAACAGCTTCTAAAATGTTTTGACATCTTTACTGTTAAAGACACTAATCTTGTTTTAAAAGCTTCAGAACTGTGGGAATATTGGGAGACATTTGGCAACCATGGATTGTGGCATTGCACTGATAATAAATCAAGTCAAAGTTTAGCCATTAGTAGAGATTTTAACTAACAAACAAACAAACAAAGTCAGTGACTGAGTTAATCTGATGTATAATCTTAATAGCCAGATTAGAAGTCTGTATAGCATCCTGGATAAACATTGCTTGCTCTCCATTTTTGTTTGATACAGCTAATTAAATGACTGTGAAGCCAAGTACTTAAAATAATCTTGCATTTGTCCAGTTTTGCTAGAATACATATTTATCATCTTCAAACATTTGAATATATTGAATTCAGGCTTTTGATTTGATTTTTTGATTTCTCATTGGCACAGGTGTATAAAATAAAGCACCTAACCATGCAGTCTGCTTTTACAAATATTTGTGAAAGAACGTGTAATTTTAAAAAGCTTACTGAATTTGAGCATGGTACTGTAACAGAATGACACAGTTGCAACAAGTCTGCTTGTGTCATTTCTTCCGTCCTAGATATTCCATGTTCAAGCTCAATCTAAGGTGCATAGTATGTAAAAGTTGCCAACGCTAACCGCAGAGTGCCAAAAATCCTCTAACATGGCGAGAGCTTCATGGCGCGGGTTTCCATGGACGAGCAGCTGCATGCAAGCTTTATGTCAACAAGCACAATGCTGAGTGTTGGATTGAGTGGTGTAAAGTACACTGTCCCTGGACTCTGGAGCAGTGGAAATTTGTTTGGCAGTGTGATGAATCATGCTTCTCCATCTGGCAGGTCTCATAGACAACTCTGGGTTTGGTGAATGCCAGGACAACATTACTTGTCTGACTGCATTGTGCCATTTGTAAAGTTTGGTGCAGGGTTAATGTTATGTGCTTATTTTTCAGGGATTGGCCTAGGCCCCTTAGTTCTAGTGAATGTAAATGCTGATGTTTCAGTATGCCAAGATATTTTGGACAATTGTATGCTTCCAACTTTGTGGGAACAGGTTGAGGAAGGCTCTTTTCTCTTCTAGCATGAATGTTCCCCAGTGCACAAAGTCCATAAAGGTATGGTTGGGTGAGTTTAGTGTGGAAAAACTCATGTGGCCTACACAGAGACCTGATCTCAATATCATCGAATACCTTTGGGATAAACTGGAGCCGAGATCCCTCTTGTCAGGCCATCCTGTCTTATATCAGGAATGCTCTTCTGGATGTATGGGCAAAACCCCCCACATATATTCCAGAGTACTGTAGAAAGCATTCCCAGAAGAGTTGAAACTGTTATAACTGCAAAGGGGGAAACAACTCCATATTAATGCCTATGGATTTAGTATGGGATGTTACACCACTCATTTTAGTGAAATACCATGGATGACCACTAGAGGGGAGTCATGAATTTCTAGGAGTTCACATTTCTTTAAATTTGATCTCAATCTGTGGGCTTCAGAAAAATAAGCTTTCACTTTTTGAAAAACTTTGGGATCTTGCTCAGCATTATTTTTACTTATAGTTGTATCAGCAAATGAACTAATTGTAAAATGTTTGAGAAATACATGCAACAAGTTCAAATGCAGAGTTTATTTCAGTAAATGGAGAGCGTCTCTGCTGCCATGGTGAAAACAAGAACAAGGGCAAACTTACTTTTTGTAGGTGCATTACTTTTAACCTAGGTAAAGTTCTTTTCTTGATTAATTCTAAACAATATAACTTAACTGATCTGTTGAGCTCGCACAATAAAACAGCTCCACTCAAACACATTTGCACTACCTACTGCATCTAGTCACGTTTATGAGAATAAACTTTGCTAAATTATTTATATTATATATTTTATAAAATAATATTGATAAATTACAGAGCTGACAAATTTACTACAGAACTATGTATACATTTATGTTACTAAAGCAGTAGTGATAAACTTCATTGTTGAAAAATGTCTAGATTTAGTAGCAAGTAAGAGTAAAATCAACAAATACAGGCCACAGAGTACTGTATTTACAAGGTTAATTATCTACATATAATTTTTCTTTTGTGGTCACTTTTATGTACAAACTACAGTAGTAAAATATGCTTATATATAAAGTATCAAATTTGTTTTGGGCTTGACTTGAAATGTGCCGCTATACCTTCATGTATGCAAATTATTTGTAGCTCTGGGGTTTGCCCTAATGGCCTTCCAACAATCAAATTTAGAATATGGGTGAGACGGGCAACATGCTACATGTATCTGCTGTTACTGTAATAACTCACTCCTGTGTTAAAATATAAACATCTGTGTTTGGTGCCAAATATTGAGTGTCCAGAACCAGTCAATCCTTTCTGAAGCTCCAGTGACGTTTCAAATGTAATTGGTCACGTTTCAAATGTAATTGGTACATGTCATTTTATGCATGCTTTGACATAACAAATCAAAATGATTTTCTTAATAGGAGTGAAACAGACCTTGAGCGTTGTTGTCGTTTGGCCATCGCTAGTTTGTCTCCAGTATACGTGCCTCACTCTTGTGTTGCCACAACTCTACAGGTCTGTGGGTGGCTTTCATTGTTTGGACTGGTTCCAGTGAAGGGTAATGTTAATGCTACAAAATTTAAAGCCATTTCAGACAATTGCGCGTGGCCAACTTTGTGGCAACAGTTTAGGGAAAAGCCTTTTCTGTTCCAGCATGGTCATCTCCTGTGGGTTTGATGAGTTTGACAGGGTTTAATGGGTTTAGGAATGGAAAGGAATGTTGATTGCAAGCCATGCCTTCTCATGCAATATCAGTGGCAATTCCCAAAATGTTCTGTTGAATGAATGGATACAAACTGACACAAACGTATTCCAATATCTCGTAGAAAGTCAATTCAGGAAGGTGAAGGTATAGGAAAGTGGGTGCAACTCCATATTAATGATTGTGATTTTTAAATGAGATAGAATGTCCAACAAGCTCATATAGATATAGATGTTTGAATAAGTGATTTTAGCTTCTTGAAGTATGTCAGAATTTACCAAATTTCAGGTTCAGCAAGGTCAAATCCTCAGAAGTGCTCAGTAGACAGAAATCAACATTGTGCACTTCCTCTTCTTGCAACAAAAATATTTCAAACTAGATAACACTTAAATAAATGGATCCGATCATGAGTTATGCATAAAACAGAGGTAATTTATAAAATTGAGTTTTATTAAAATTAGGCTACTGCAAGGCAAACCTTTTTAATCAGCTATAATAGGTTCTTCACAGGACATTAAGGAGGCCATGTACTCTTATTGGTATCTAGAAGTACTAAATGTCCCGAGACTTGCTCTTGCCGCAACGGCTGTGTCTGATAAGCTCGCTCTTCCAATGTGTTTCCCTCTGGAACTGCACTGAAATCTGAAACCTATGCATGACATACGTTGCAGCGAAGCCTTCCAGCACTTTTAACTGTGCATAGTCATGAGGTCATCTGTGTTGCTGGGAAAAATCTGCTCACTTGAAGTTTCAACCAAACGGGTTCTGTATTGAGGTTATTACTGCGAAAGGAGGTGCAACATCCTATTAAATGAATGGGTTCGCTTACTGTTACACTCATGGAATTTGAGTTTTTCTTAAATCAACCACTTTTGTTAAATAATTACAATATAACCATTTCTTTTGTTCAAGTCCATTATTTGGGGCACAACTTAACCTGTAATAATGTTATTTTAGTATATTTTACCAAAAGTCTATTGTTATAGGATTCACAAACCTTTAGGCAGCACTTTATTACTGATGTACTTAGGAGAAAGCTCTATACTATATGACCTCCTTCACAGGATTTCAAATCAGGCTCCTTCAAGCATGAACTGGTTCCATTGACCGGCATGGACAAACGATGTAAAGTAAGTTTCTTCTCTTTTTTTATGGATGACAGAATAGATGCTTTTTTAAAAAATAAAATATGGCGATAATTTGTGGAACATATGATGTATTATGTTTTGTTCTTTCATGTCAGTGAGAACAAATACAAATATAAATACAAATATCTTTCCTCTTTTGTGAATGCTGATACGCGAATGTGTCTGATATGTAGTGACTGTTTAGACCTGCATTATTGCTATAAAGCATGTTGCTGCACTGAGTTAATTCACTTCCCTTTCCTGTTTGTTTTGTTTTGTTTTTGGTCTGGCAGAAGCATCAGCAGCAGCACTAAATATTTAAAATTTCTGGGTGTTTGTCTACTGAACTGCCAGTCGTGGATATACTTAGTAACTGTTTGTGGCCCGGTGATCACTACACACAGTGCACAGTGCGAAATCCGCTAGATATTTAAACCCTACCGATGGTCTTAATTTTTGATTATGTGAACTGCTTTAGGTTTGGGTCTGAACTCGGCAGGTCTTCTGTTCCTAGATCCTCACAATAATCTTCACATAGATGTGATGTAACCTGTAGACTGAGTGAGCAAAAGCCAAGTGGGTGCAATGAACTTTGTTTACCATTTGAAAGGTTATCACTCTTTAATAATTCATCAGCAAATTTACAAGAGCACATAAAGGTGACAGTGCTATACTGGTGGTGAAATAAGAACAGATTTCTAAGCAAACCACAATTCAAACACAAGAATTAGCTTAAAAATGACTAAATAAGAATGACACAATGTGCAATATTAATAAAGCTTTTACTATATTTAAAACTATTAAACTTATTTGTTATCGAAAGTGTCTTAAGGGTGGTGAAGATACCAGAGTACCTAGTGTGAAAATATATTCAGTAGTCCCACCTAGTGGTCAAACTTGAATTACCAGAGAGAATAGTGAATGCAAAGTACATAGTATTTGCACCCAGTCTAAATCTCTGAACTCCGGACTCATGTACTCCCGTCTCTGTAAGAACGTAAGTTCTTTGGTAGTTGCTACAGTGCTCAGCATCATATCTTCAAGGCTGCAAGCAGATAAAACCCTGAACCCCCTCAGCTAAGAAGTGCCTTATCCTGACTCTGCAAACGAAAACATGTGTATCAGTCTTTGAACTTTTAGGATGGGTGCAGTACACATCACTAAACATAACTGAAACGGAAATAAAAGAACCAGTGCATATCTAAAGACAAGTCTACAATCATGGCATGTGAATTGTGTATTACTGATACTGGAAGAGCTACTTGTGTGCGATTCTGTTACCTTCTTTCATTGTTAAACCACTTTCTGACTCGCAACAATCATTAAAACATTACACAAAAACCACCATCACTAAATGACATTCTGCAGATTGAGCTAAAAGCAGTTTTATGGAGACATTCATAATAAATGTTTAGCCTATAAATATCACAAAAATGCATTTATTTTACTCCTTTTATAAATAACAGCAAACATCTATTTTCTATCCAGAGGTGATGACTAGGTAATACTCTGTCTACTGAATATACCTATCTAAGGCAGAAATCTAAATGATCCCTATAAAAGAAGTGTTGAGTCAGAGGTCTCATTAAAATCACAATGCCTCAAATATTTTCTGAACTCTGAATATCTAACTTAAAGGGGACTTGCATTCATTTTCATTGATCATATTTTTATTTATGGTTGACTAACAGGATAGTTTTACATGCTTCAGTGTTTCAAACACACGTCCTGCATCTTCTAGACGCGGCTAGAAAACTGAACAAACTCTTCATGGCTTCCAGTACTCGCTGTGCATTGTGTGAGGGCTTGCTAAGCTTGCTGGTAGGCGGGCAGTATGGAAAGTGTTAACAGATTGCATCATCTTGTAGCAAAGAAAATGGCTGAAATTCCAGTGAGGCGTTTCAGGCAGCTGAGAAAGTAACATTCTTTGGGAGAGTATCACTCACCCTGGTGTGTACTTTGTAACTTTTTTTAAACTAATTACAAGCATAAAAAGCTGTAACTAGAAAAGTACAACAGATTCTAGAAAAGCATAGATTCCCTAAAAAGGTAACATCTCAACCAGCAATATCATTCAATTGGTAAAAATTATTTTTGGGTACCAATTAGCAGAGCATGTGTGAGATACCTACTCCATATTATTTTCCATCCGTTTTCTGTTATGGCACCACATGTGTGAAATACTTATTTAAATTAAGTATTTTAAATACTTACTGCCAATTTAAATAATATAAGGTTTTATCTTGAAACGGATTAAGTTATATGCACGAACAAATGCAAACCACATCAATACTAAAAACATTTAAATTACATATCTGAATTCATTTTCTTATAGATCAGCAAGTTCTGACATGAGCCTTAAAGCTTTAACTTTTTTGCACAAGATTTTAGCCAAGCTTTCACTGCCCTGTCCCATATGACCAAATCAAATTTTCTGTTTCTAACAGAACGTGCAGTGAAACCTGTACACTTTTCAAAACAGTAGAACCTATACATCTATGTTTTCTGAGAAAACACATTAACCTTACAAATTTATAAGCCTCTTTTTAAATGTTTGTAAATTCCACACATTTTTAGGATGCGCAATCATGTTTATTTGTATAAAACAAAACCTAGCTGAATGTGCGAACATTGTGAAGACTGACATTTAACTCGACCTTTTTTAAATGTCTGTTTTAATGATGTAAGCCGTTTACACTTATTACATTTTCACTGCCAAAGAGTCAACCAGGGCTAAGATCTCTTTAAAGTACCCCTCCTCCTCACCCAGGGTCTCCTCGGTCTGTGCTAGCTCCTGGTACTGCTTCTGCAGTGCACTAAGAGATGTGATCAGCTTGGAGTTTTGCTGATACTGAGTCTGACAGTGGGGCATCATGGCCAGAAGAGTACGCAGTGCCTTCTCTCGCCAATCATGCTCAGGAGAGGCCAGGAGTTCAGGCACCAGCCTGCACCACCCCTGCTCGGCCAGCAGGGGCAGAAGAGTCACTTCGGCATACTGCCGTAGGCGTTCCTGATGGGTGGAGCCTGAGGGAGCATCCGTACCATGCTGTATTATCAGTTCCTGCAACACATGAAGAGCACAAAAGACTGAGCATCTGTGTCAAAATATTATATGTTTGTATATTTAAAAGGAAGAATAGTGCGAAACCCAACTTTGTTTCAGTTTTGTACACCAGGTTTGATTACAGTGATATCTTGGTCATTGTAGACCTTCAAGCCAAATGCTTTGGAAAATGCTCCAATACTGACCTTCTCTGTAATCATGTCATAGAGCAGTGTGATGATTCTCACACGCAGAGTCTCAGCACCTTGTGCCTGGAACAGCTCAACAAGCAACTGGACCCCTCCATGCCTCACAAACTGGCTCTGAGCAAACGGGAAGTGACGTAATAGGCATGCCAGTGCAAACAACACCTGAGAGGGGGGAAAAGAGGAAAAATTAGCTGCCTTTACTTTACTTTTGGTTAGAGTGAAAAGTACTAAATTGAACTGTGTTGCATCAGGCCCCTTTCGTTAATTCTTTCTTTCATGTTTTGGGTGTTTTGGCTCGTATTCTGTTCCAGCAAAAAGGGGCATTTTAAACCTCTATTTGGGGCGGTTCCGTCTAAGCATTGTGGGTTAATCTGGCCTAGACAAACGAATCAGGAGGTATAAGAAGAGGAAAAAAGACCAGTTCCGGGTTGACTGGAGAATCAGATGTTTTGGCCGACAACAGTGGGGATAGGATGCTACCCAGTTTGTGCATCAACACATGGGATCTAAACTCTAGATACTTTTTTTTAACCAATCGGAGGATACGTGTGCGAAAACTGAATAATTTTCTTTTGTTTGGATCTGGAGTCAATGATATTTGATTGGACGTTGGTGAGAACCCACAGACTATTTGAGGGGCCACTGTTAAGATTATTGCGCGCGTTATATATGTACGTTTCAAGCGGAGTTGTTTATATTGGTAGGAATTGTGTGTATTAAATCACTTATTATTATGCTACGTGGGTTTTTTTTTTTTTCTTCACAATTATTTTGAAGCTCTGTGTAAAATAGACCAACAGGTTGTTCAGTAAACTATAAGAGCAAGAAAAGTGGTGCTCTCCATGAATAGCGTTGTGTGGATACGTTCATTTAAGTAAAGTAGCACGTTCCCTGCAACTTTACCATCAAGTACTATGAATTTACTAAGAATTACTATGCATTTTTTATGGTGCAGAGGACCATTGTCCAAAGGAGGACCAAAAAAAAAGAAAAAAAAAAAGAAAAGAGATCCTAACTGACACAAGGTTCTTACCTTTTTCTTAACAGACACTAGTCGAGGGGTAGCAAGCAAAGTCAGTAGCTTTTGTAAAGCCCCTCCCTCAAATGCCTCAACTTGAACTGTTGGATTACTGAAAACCAAATCATAACCAGACTTCAATTCAAACTAACCATCTTTTACTCTACAGTTGCAGAAATATTCAACAACACAGTATCACAGTGAAATCAGACTTAAAAGTTGAAAAATTAAAATAAAAAAAACACTTTTGCTAAGATTATAACTCACCTTGAAACAGCTGACCCTAGTACAAATGCAGCACTTTCCTGAAGTCTAACATCTGTGTTGTTTAAGGCATCAGTTACCAGCTGTAGTCCACCCATGGACACTAGGTTCTGTGCATTATCTACCTAAAAAACAAATGAAACCGAATAAAAATCATCAAATCCACATGATTCTCTCCAATGTTATCATGACTGACAGCAAGTGAAAGCCATTAACCATCAGTCAGCATTATTTCATTTTCAGAATGCTAATTTTGCACTGCTCGTTATAATCATGCTAGCTATAGTAGATCACTGAAAGCCATCTTAGCTGGGGGAGGCTGCTAGAAGGTCTTATGACATCAATTCAATGTGCAGTAGCTTTAGCTTGTAGCAAATTTTGTTCTTTGACATTTCAATGATGTCATAATTGACATGATTCAAAGGATCCAGTGATATTTGACAGTGAGCACAGGGTGTGATGGAGGTCATTTTCCCAAAATTCCATTCTTATTAACAAAAGCTCTTCAGAACCGAAGCGCCTTGTATGGGCATAACAGCATGGCGAGGACAACAGAATGGCAGCACAGCTTCAGTGGTCTGTTACTTCTGGCCAATAGAAATAGAATAGAATAGTAATAGAAATGACAAATACAATAAATCACCTGGTGAACAAGGTACTCTAGGTCAAGAAGGGCAGTGACCTTTTCGTCCACTGTACTGTTCGTGCTGCCAATTTTGGACAGCAGTCTTCTCATAATCTGGACATCTGTCTCTACCAGCAAGTCCAGCGCTTCCATGTCTTTTTTCAGCTCATCCATTGAGCGAAACTTGGCTCTCACAGATGCCTCATCCTGTAACCAAACATCATTAAGTAACTCAAAACAGCACAAGAAAAATTGTTATTGGCCATTAAACATTTGTATACCTGCTCGGAGTCCTTTTTAGAAAAGTCATCTGCTTCTTTTTTAAACTTCTTCAGAGCCTCTTTTAGCTCCTGAGGTGTAAACGAAGCAGCGTTTTGGTTCACCATTCCTTGCCTGCCTCAAGAGGTGGGAAATGCATTGGTATGATCTTAAATCACTTTTTGCCTGACTGCTGAGGAGTATAATTACATCTGTAGTCAGAAGTAATGACTAAGCATATTTAAGTGATAGGGCTAGAACATGAAATACTGCCATATGACATCTGACATTTTCAGCTAAACTTAAGATACTTTGTCAGAACACAATTATGTGCAAACAGAATTAACAACAAACCAAGCAAGATAATCAGCTCTTACTATAAGGTATGTAATTAAATAGGCTTTGATTTAGATTCTTTTAAAAAAGTACATCTGTCCTTGTCTAGCTTCCTTTTGAGTGGAAATAATTCTGACAGGCAGTAATTCCCCCTAACTTGCATTCTGACTAAACAATCTGTAAACTGCAAATGTAGCACGACCTTGGATCAAACAATCCACCTGGTCCCCCAGGATTGGACCAAAGCCAACCAGGAAAGGTCCAAAGCAGTGTATTTTCATGTAAGGTTACAAAAATTCTTCAATGTGTAAGGAACCTGAATGGTTCTTTATAGATATTACATAATCACTGCATCATTTAAATGCCTCTCAGCTTCTGTCACCAATGGTCTATTCAGTGTAGAACAACCATGTTCTTCGTGCTGATGCTTGACATAATGCAAAACAAGGTCAACACAACCTTGTCTATAAATAAGTTAGTCCAGCATGCAGTATTTTATGTTTTTAACACATATGGTTGCAAAGCTGCTCTCATCAGAAATCCAAATTATGTAATTTGGGTCCCACAAAACTCCAGACCCAACCAGAAAAAAAGGTCAGAGATGAACTGAATGTTTTGAGCTGTGATCTGTGGGCACAGACCGAGAAAAAACCTTGTAGGAACCAACTGTGGTACAGATTTTTGCTGTTTAATATTAAGAATTCTAATACTAAACAACCTACTCCCACCAGTGATCAGTCTTATTTTATAGACGGACAGAATAACACTGCCAGAAGACCTAGGAATATAGCCAGGAGAGTAATGATGGAGAAAGTTAGCTTAGTAAGGGGGTTTGAGATCACGCAAGGCATTATACAAGTTTTCACTTTTTATTTTATAAGGAATTAAATACTTTTTGCTTTAATGTGTCATACATACAAGTGTTTGACAGTTACATTGGCTATTAAGCAATTCAAATAAGATGGCTATGCATTTATAGTTGTTATATCACAAGAAGCAGACCGTCAGATAATGCGGACAGTTTTGTCATACCTCTTTCCATCTGTCCAGTATTTAAGACCCTCCTCTTCTCCAAGCTTGGCTTCTCTTTGTCCAGTCTGAAGGTTCAGCCTAACATGAGAGCCTGCTGGCACAGCCTGACCTGCAAATGTGTGAATATGCATGGACTATTACAAGGAGTTGCCAGATTATTTACTATATCCCCACCATCACACACATTCTATAGTACACAAAAGTCATACATGATGTGACTGTGGTGAACTGTAAAATCAGACAGACCAATGTTTCTGGCATTGGTTTAGTGTTGGAATGGGCAAAATGAGAGACTCTGAATGTGACATGACAGTTAATGGTTAGCTGTACCAAATCTAGCATCTCCCAATGAGCTGTCTTCCTGGAATTTTTTGTGCACAATATGGTTTACTGAGAATGGCAGGACTCATGCAAGGAAACAGATGGGCCATGACTTAGCAAATCGCATCTAAAGATCTTTTCGGGTGCTGCTGAAGTCATCTGTTTGGAGTGGCATCAATCATTATTGTTGGCCAAATTCATCTCTTCATGATGGATTACCTCTATACATTCCCAGCATGACAATGCACCACATCATAAACCATACTGCCACCCAGAAGTTCTAGAAAAATGTGAGATTTTTCAGTACTTTAAGCACCTGCTGATCTCAGTCTCCAGATAGCAACCATCTTTGGGAGAAGGTGGAAAGAACTATTCAAGGCAAGGTAAAGCAGTCATCCAATAGGAAGCAACTGCACAATACCATCTTTTCCACATGGCATGGAGATCCTGCACAACTTCCAGCATCTTATACAATATATGGCAAAGTGAATGTGTTTTCTTCTGGGCCAATGGAGGCAAAACAAAAGGCTTCTTAGCCTATGTATATTAATGTGGCACAAATTAAGGCTGAAAGAAAGCTAAAATACAACAACAAAATCCCCTGAAAGCTCTGTGAAAGAAATGAAAAACAGAAAGACAGAGAAAGAAAGAAAGAATGAACATTTGAACTGACCTGGTTTGAGAGTCTGCCACTTGTTAGTTGGATAAAACACCTCCATGTCTTCTGGATCAGACTCATGAGCATCGTTTTCATTGTTAAAATCATCCAAATCCTCTTTAATAGTCAGAGCTGTAGGAAACTGCACATTGCATAGACACATCATTTATTTATGTATAACATTTTCATGTTTTCTTCTTGTTCTTACACATACATCCACAGGCATGTACCGCATACGGCGAATTGTGACGGATAAAAGGCACCTTTAGGATTTTCCACGTAGTTTAGCTGGCTGTTTTAAATTGATCACGAAATTGACTCGCATGATTTGCACAGCGAATCAAACACAGCGTGTGTTCGAAAAAGGTGTATTATACCTTAACCGCTTTTTCATTTTTAAATCAAACCTCAACGCAGGTAGTCGTAATAAACAAACAAAAATCCTCAACAAATGATGTATAACAACAGAACTCACCTTTTCAGTGTGGGCACAGACAAGGTACAGACTTAAATACCAGAGGATGAGTGCCACTTTAAGTCTAACCTTAATGTTGTTAATCTGCATTGTATTTCTGATAATTACAGAGCTAACAAAATGTGTGTCGAAGGTTAAAAGAAAAAAACCTAATTATTATGGCGAATCCACGTTAAAAATAACTTAGATGCCATGTAGCATCTCCGATATTACCAGCGTGGCAGCAATAAATAAAATTATTAATGAATTGTTAACATAACTACAACTCTCGGAGATAGACAGTCACTATATATAACTACATATCACATTAAGTCACAGAAATACAACAGTTAATTGTTCGACGCAAAGTACTGTCAACTTCCTACACCTCAGCGATTAACATGTTAAACGTGAACCAATCGTGTCGACAGTCGTGTACGTTTTCATAAGCCAAACACCAACAGAAACATCACACTTAGCGACGGAACTTCCGGTCATGTTGGGCAATATATTTCAAAATAAATATTTCAAAATAAAAGGTTATAGTGTACACTGAACAACAGTGTACACTAGTTCAGTCTACCCTAAGAATGAAGACGTTCACTGCTGTGTGGTTAGTAAAATAACTGGCATGCAATTAAAAGTAGAGCTTATAGGACTTGATGGTACAATCCCTTGAATACTCAGCACTTCTGTGTTATCTGTGGTCACCATGATATATTGGCCAGCTCACCAAATACATCTCTACATGCCTCTGCAGGGCTGTTTGGTGTATATAATCAGTGTGGTTGTGAAAAGAATTTACCCCAAATATTGGAATCAAATGTAACCATGGGGACATATTATCTACAGTATAAATATAACATAAAATAGAGGGAGTTTTGTTTATTACTGCATAGCATGTCCCTTAAGAGACTTGCCATTGCACTTCAGTAGGAATAACCACGGGCATGTCCTCAATATATTTACTGAACATTTTCAGCATTTGGCAGACCTTCTGAACCAGAACACATATATTTGTCAGTATATACCATACAGTGTGTGAGTTCTCAGGGGATGTAACTCACAGCCTTGGTGCTGCTGGCACCTTAGTCTATGTGCTTTACCAGGTAGCTCCTGAAAGGAAAGATACATTTTATGTTACATATATGTACAATCATTATGTCAATTACACTGGCATTCTCTGACTGTCAAGGACCTCTTTCAAGCTATTTAGTTTATACCAGTTTATTATAGGAATTGGTGTCCATGGGACACTATCTACTACATTGATGATCCATAACCATCATTAAGGCTTCTTTATGTAAGGCTATTCTGTAACCTGTATGTTGTGATATTAAAGCCAGAAAACTTACTCTTAATACTGTTTGTCTAAATAATTTATAATATACCCACAGCCCTCCAACAGAGGGTGCAAATGAACTTGATTCTCAAGAATCCATGCAAGATGTATATTTTTATACTTATATTTCATTCTTTGTATTTCTTTATATATTTATCTTGTCATGTTGACTGGCGTCAGCAAGAAGAGGATGACCCCCCCTCCCCCCCAAGTCTTGGTTCCTCCCAAGGTTTCTTCTTCACGCTCTTAGTGAGTTTTTCCTGGCCACTGTCACCCTTGGCTTGCTCACTGGGGGTTTGGACTCGGATACTTGTAAAGCTACTTTGAGCTACTATATAAATAAATCAGATTTGATTTGATATATACTTTAAAAAACACACGCAAGAGCTACTATATGGTTACGATCCCTATGGTTATAAACGCCATTGATGACAGCAGTATCAGAAGTACTAATAAAACACTATGAAAACAAGCACTATTTTCTCGCATCATCTGTGATATAGTGAATGTTGTTCTTGTTCATTAACCTACAGGCTGTGCCTCATGTAGAGATGAGTGAAGTTAATTAATGACTGCAGCAAAATGACGTTCATAAAATGACTCTGAACACATCACGTATCACATCTAAATACAGTTTAAAAGATTCGTATTTAACAACAGTATAACCATGTTTGTTACAGGTCTTTGATATGTTATATAAAGTATATAAAGTATATATGCTATAAAGTAGAAAAGTAGCTAAATGAATGATAAATGAATGGTTTGATTGTTCATAGGGCTAAGAGTATTAGATTCAGCTAAATTTAGCATTTTCATGCAACAATCTTGCAGCAAATACTAAAATATAGTTGGTAAAGGGTGAAGATTGTGCATTGCTCAGATTATTAATTTCCTGCTATAGTAATTGATAATCTCCTTAGCAACAAACTTTTGGTAAGATTGTTAACACATAATTTTAAATGTAGAAAAGTAACATTTAGAATATTAAGATCACACAGGTCAGGGTGTTAGTCTAACAGTCTAACAATACAAAATCATCAAAGATACAAGTTAGAGTGGCGCTATACCTCACCGTTACACTGGACAAGGAGGGAGGAGCTCAACTAGAGAGAGACACACACCTGTTCTTTCTCACATACTCTGTAACCATGAAAATGGCTATGCTGATCAGCGTTTTGAGCCTCCTTTGTCTTTCTGGTGAGTACTATCATGTGAGGTAAGCCCAGCAATCATTTCCTGATCATTTCCTGTAAATTACATTTAAAGTTATGTTTAATGGAACAGTATTACACATTTCCTATACATTATAGCAGATATACTTTTTCCAACATGGTTAATGCCCAAATATACCTCCAGACGACAAGCCAGAATACTAAACCACAACTCCTATGCTAACTCCTAACAAATGAATAAGGCTTTTTTTAAGAGCAAAATCTCTCTCTTTCATTAATGTAATCTTTCAGATGTTTTATCTGGTCCAGGTATCTAAAAAACTAACAAGATGGACAGGTGTGCATGTTCAGCTGATTTCACACTGATACCCTTTTGTTTCAAATGGTATTTTTTGAGTATGGAACCCATTACAACTTCTGTTATAGGAAAGTGGAGGGATTAAAAATGATTACTTTTTAAGGTCAGATGGTAACAACAGTCATTGTTACTCAACTAAAGAAGTTGAACACAAAATATAAAAGCCAGTACTGATTGAAAATGCATAGTAAATCCACTGATATGAAACTAAGTCTCTAAGTGACTATTCCAGTTATGAGTTTTTGGGGGTCTTTTTTTCCTTTACACAAATGTCATCGCAATTAGTTGATTAACTAGTTAAGATCATAATTAATTTATTAATCACACGAGACTGAGAACAATCATTTTAAGAAAACTGTTGAAAGATATTATTTAGTAATATTTATACCAGATCTGTTTTGAATTTCAACACAAATCTCATTTACATGTATTCTGTACAGCGTTCTCAGCAGAGGATCAAAGTTTGCAGCCTAGAGAGGTAATGTCTCAAATGTAACTGACAAAATCAAATCATAGTTAAAAATATTGCATTCCCATTGTTCATCAGAAATGTCCAGATACTGTTATTTTTTCATAAAGTAAATAAAATACTATAAAATTATGAAATTAGCATAATCTTTTTGCACTTCCGCTTCACTTTGTAATAGGCTGAATGTGAGAAGTATACAAACATGTCATGTACCCGTGAATTTGACCCAGTCTGTGGTGATGACGGCAATACATATTCAACTGAGTGTATCCTTTGTGTGGAAAATGCGTAAGTAAAATAAAAACTACATCATAAAAACTAGATAAATGAGTTAATGAGCACATGAATGAATGAATTTCATTTTTAAATACACTCAATATAAATATATGATGATTTTTCCCTGTGATTTTCCAAATATATCATGATATAAGGAGTTCTATTTATTTTCACTTTTGCTGTCTCTGCAGAAAGCGAAACCAGCATGTGAAGGTGATGTACAAAGGAAAGTGTGTCTCCATGAACTGACCACATTAAGGAGCTGCATTATGAAAAATGGCTTTTGCAACATGTTGGCCAGGATGTCAGTTTACTGTTCTCACTTCCCACCATTCCCACTGCAGCCGAGCTTTCCTATTCCTGTCATCTGGCAAAACTGCATGTTCAATATTCAATAAAAAAGAGTTAAGCAAACAAAAAAAAAAGTTTGTTTTTTAATCTTTTGGAAAATATGCTGACAAGCTGGGTCTTTTTAATTTTTTTTAAAAGAATTGACACTTAATTCGTTATACAGTATAATAGTGGAAAATCAAATATTGGATCTTCAGAGCCAAGGACAGGTGGTAGCGACACGTCAACCGTTGACTAGCTGTATTGCAAGGTCACATAGGTTTCAGTCCGTCATGTCTGTTCTTGAAGTCAAACAAAATACTTTGCATTTTACAAAATTGGGATGATTCCATTTGCTTTGCTATAGTGTTGATTGTATAGAGCCGGAACACACAAACGTACTTGCAAGAAAAACCTGGACAAATACTCCAAACTTTTGTAATTTGTAATATTAAAAATAATATGATGACTGTTAAGTTGTTAGAGCAGGTAGGCATGTGCATTAAAACGACCACTTTGACCACAGACCACTTATAAAGTAAAAAAAATAATAGTTTGTCTTTTAGTATTAACTTGCGCTGAATTTAAAATAAATGTTAAATCTCCACTGGCTCAATGCTCCTTCAACAACAGATGTTATTAATGATACTTTTCTCTGATGTAACCATAGTTCAGGAGACAGGGTGTTGACACCAACACATCCTCTCTGCAGATATCATTTCAAACATTGTTGGCAGTGCCTCATTATGGTGTACCCTAGTTTCAAAACTGCTCCTCTTTCCCAGACTGGAGCTATTTCTTTAGCATACTTTTATGATGTTTTTCTGCAATTACATCATCTTACTAAAAATGTGATTTATTTTCCACTTTAAAAATAATTTACAGCCTATTTTTTTTTAAATTATTAATAACAAATTATACATTTATGATTGGCTACTGATTTTGTATTTTTTGTATCTTGTGATTTGGAATTATAATAGTAGGCGATTTTTTAATTGTGTGTATACTGCCCCCAGTCTTGCGAAGTCAGTACTGACATTAACAAATAAAACCCTAACTTCTTGTTTCCTACAATGAGACTCAAACTTGTGAGACAATAAAATCTTATTTAAAAAAGATATGGTCTATGTTAATAGAATTTTTGTTTGTTCGTTTGTTTGTATAATAATATTCCATCTATACACGACAGCTGACATGACACAACTCCATTTCTGTCCTCTGCAGGTTAATTTGCAAGTTTGCTTTTTTAGCAAATGCTTACATTTTGGCTTATGTTAACATGAATTTTCTGTTTGTTTTCCAGTACAGTATTGCTATGATTTTCTACATAGTTCGAAGAAAACTTAGCAATTAGCAAATCCCTGAGGAAAGACTTCAACTGAATACATAGCGCCTGTGTGCAACAACGTCAAGTGTTAACCACTGAAAATCTGATAAGCCCTCCTTCCCTGTCCTACAAATGGCCATTTGTGACGTAGCTGACACGACCGAATCCTCTGAAGAAGTTTAATGTATAATGAAAAAAGTAATGAAATGGGCCCCAGATATGTTCACAATATGTGTATATACGTTAGACGAAGCGATACAAATAAATGCGCTGGCGAACAAAAAGCTTGGTTCCTTTAAAATATATAAACATTGTTATAATCATTTACCTAAGTAATAGAGCATATTTATAGAATATAGAAACATTATATTTTTTCATTGTCTAATTTATATGTACAATTTACAAACTATAGTTTTCGGTTATAATGTGGGGTATAATGTTCAGTGATATTGTTTAGGAGGTTTATTTTCAGAAGAGAATTATAACAAGCAGTGAGAATGTAAAGCTAAGACGCAACAACAATATTAATTAGAGGTTATAAGGTATGCACTGTTTAGTTTCGTTCTTTCTTATTTTGTCCCATTGAGCTCATATGCACATTTGTAATTATTTTTCTCAGTTTTAAAATCTAGCTAGTCTACTAATCACTGTAGCTATAACTATCATGTAAATGCGCTGTAACAACCGTTTTGGTGGCATCAGTGCTGTTCCTTTTGTAGTCGTGTTTGAAATACTTCCAAAGGTTTTCATTATTGCCATGAGCTACATCATGGTTTCGTCGAGGAATCCCACGAAGCCTGGTTTTATTTTGGGCGGTCTCCTCTTGCAGGCGTGCTGACAATCTCACCAACAGGGGCTTCTATGTGACAGAGCCTAGAAAATGCAGATGAACGATCGAGCATACAAAAATGCTGGCAATGCCTGCCTGACTTCAGAAGGTTCTCAGAAACCACGGGAAGAGCAGCGCGCTCTGCTACTTAACATTGATTTCTCCTACAGAACATTGATTAGTAAGCGAACAGTTCCAGAACATTTAAAAGAGATTTGTTGTTAGACGCAGCGTGTAGACATCGGAAATGAAGAACCCCCATATAAACATGGATCAGTGTAATCTAACCGAGGGAAACAAGAAGTTTAAACGAAAAGTTCGGGGTCTTTTTAAACGTACCAGTGAAGATAAGGAAATGTTTGATTCTAAAAAAATCGTCGACTCAGTGGGACTTCTTGTGGATGAGGTTTATGGGAATAACTGCGAAAAAAGGTTACAAGGTTTAGTTCCAACTACATCGAGTGGAGAGCACATACGACAATCGGACATTTTAAATACTGCTCTTGATATGAAAATGTATAGTTTGCCATCAGTTACTGGGAATAAAGGCGAAACATTGCCACGGTCGATTTCAGAGACACCAGTCAAACACAAAAATGACACACCATCCCCGCAGGCTATAGTCTTTGAAAATCAGCAAGCATTTCCAACGGATTATCTCCCGCAATCGCGTATCGTGCTGTGCAAACGTTCTGAAAGGTCTCTTTCCTCAGCCTCTCGGGCGTCTTACATCAATAACAGCGCTGACCCTACAGACTCGCCTAGGAAACGCCTGGGAGAGCCGTCTGGCGTCGTCACAGAGATCAAAGCCATTCAGCAGACACGAAGACTACTGGCAAACGCTAGAGAGAGGACCCGAGTGCATACGATCAGTGCAGCTTTTGAAGCACTGCGAAAGCAGGTATCCTAACTTTATATACTAACTATTCCAACTATTGCTTTAATCCTGTCCTTATCCTGTGTTTTGGTTATATCAAAGTAATACAGCTGTCATCTATAAAGCAAGTCATGTGCACCTTTTAGGATAAACTATTCCTTTCAGTCATAAATCTGACTGATAGCTAGTTTGTCAATATTTCTGGAGATCGTACATTCCACAGTATGATTATATTTTATATAAGAGCCTTTCCTGTAAGAGATTAACTCATCTCATTTTGCCTGTAAAGGATCTTGAGGTCTGTGTTTTTAAACATTGTTCAAGAATAGGAAGTGAACAGCAAAATATCAGCAGGCCATGTATGTCCCTTGTCCTAAACATCCCATCAAACACTGGCTATTTGACCACCGCTGTTTTAGACTGTAATCTAAACACAACAACATGCATTTTTAGTTCTGATATAATCAGTACGCTAACTCACTCGTATGGCTCTGCATTCCAAGTGACAAGTTGTTTAAAGTTATGTTATAAACCGTATCTCTTTTCAGAGGGGAAAAAATGGAAATTGTGAACAAGTTAGTAGAAAAAACACAACAATAATAAGTATCTCTGGCCATGTAAAAAAATAAGTAAAAACATTTAAAAAAAATGAAAGCTGGTAAATCCTTTTCATAAAATAAATGTAGATTTGTTGTACCTTTCTGCAATTTTAGGGACTTTGTTGCATTATTTACAGGCTGCCTGTCGTTTCACAGTGTTGCCGGTTTAAAGTCTGATTTACACAGTGTTTCTGTTTCTCTCACCAAATTTGTGTTTCTTACCCTGTGGCATATTTTCCTTTGATGTTCCATCAATTGTGAAGAACTATACTGCAGTTACTTAATTCAGTGTAGCAGATCTGAGGTAGTATCAAGTAGCACTTTTGCATCTGTTTCTTGTTGACTCCAGTGTCACTCAGGTTGGTTACAATTTCTTAGATGAATAAATACATAACATGAATTTAACTGTAATAAAATGATAAAAAAAAAAAATAAAACAATTACGAAAATGCCAATATTGGTGCAAATTCTGATTATTGTTCTATCCTAGTTAGTATGTTAGAGAAGAAAATGCATGTGGGACGTCTCCAGGGAAACAAGGTGTTGTGCTGAATGTTTGTTGACTCATGATAATCTCAGGACAGGGGATGCTTTGAGTTACAATATAATGTTTGGATAATTTGTTGATTATTTAAAATAGAGCATTTTTGTAATCCGTTTTATTGACCAGAAAGTTGTACCTTATTTAAATCTTAATATATTGATAAATGTTCAAAATACCAATAACTTTAGGTAGAGTATTTAATTTTTTAAATGATTGAATCCATAAAAGAAACCACCTATTTAAATGAGAGCTTCAGTTGATCAGATATTACAATTCCTACTACAACTCCACCTGGATAATTTTTCATTTTATTTTCATTTCATATTGTCATACACAAACAGTAAGTAAAATGTATAAATTTTTAAGTTGCTGGTATTATAAATCTGACTTTTTATTTTTACTTAATTCATTTCAATTTCACCTACAAGATTGTGAGTCTAAAAGTTCTTGAATAAAAGTTGTGAATGTGGAAAAAAAAACTATTTGGTTTGCATTTTAATTGTAATACGATTGTGTTTAGTGTTTCTGTTAATGTTAATGGCTAATCAATAATTATTCATTGATGTTACATAGTAATGATCAAGGAACGTCCTTAAAAAATGCATTCTTAGTATTTGACATTCTATAACAATATACTGAAGCAAATGTGTGATTGTTTCAGAATGCAGTTTAGGCTTTGCTAATTAGTGGATGGAAGTTCTTCTAAACCACATTAGCTTCATTAGCTTCTTAGCTCCATTGCAAAACTAAAGGAAAATCCGGACACCAAACATCTCTTGGCTGATTATTCACATTTGGAGTAAGCAGAAAACTGTGCTATTTCTTTAGTTGATCGATTAATTAAAAGTAATTACAAAATCCAGGACTGGATTTGGATTGAGCGTTAGATTTGATTATCACTAGCCAAATACGTAAGCGTCCTAATTAAATGCCATTAAGTTATGCAAGTCAGAAAACAACTCTATAAAATGATTACAAAAACAACCAGGGCACAATAGCAGGAACAAGCAAGAAGGAACACATTTCACAAAACAACCAGAATGAGAAAATAGTAAATTTATTTTAAAATGATAGCTAGCATAAAACATTTGTTTGGTGAGTTATTAAACAGATCTTTCAAAATTTAGTTGAGATAATTGCACACAATGTACTATAATCTCTTCTTGATTTTTTATGGTATTAATGACCTCCTGTTATTAATCTTCTGCAACCCGGGCATGTGGTCTCACCCTCTGGTTAATCCTGGTTTTACAGGTGCCCTGCTACTCCTATGGACAGAAGCTCTCCAAGTTGGCTATATTAAGAATTGCTTGCAACTATATCTTGTCCCTGGCTCAACTTGCAGACCTGGACTATACACCAGACCACAGCAACATGAGCTTCAGGGAGTGTGTGGAGCAGTGTACCAGAACTCTACAAGCTGAGGGACGTTCTAAGAAGAGAAAGGTAAACAGGCACGGGGGAGGTTGCTCAGTTTCTTTTAGGAGGAGCTTCAAGTTGTTTCTAAGGATGACTTAATGCGCAGCTCATCCTGGAGCCTCTGAACATTTGTGACTATCTTTTTAACAATTTCCAAGCTGTGAAACACAAAGGAAAACTAGGTGGTTTACAATTTCCTGTTTTTGCCGGGATATGAAGAAATACTATGGATGACTGTTATTCAGGTTAATCCAGTGATGATCCAGTTCGATCCAGTCTATTTGGGCTTTAAAACGTCCTGATAGACAGTGGAATCTGAACAGCAAGGTTTCTAGGGTTTTTAAAATCACAGCGTCACATATCCATCATCACACTTCCCAGGGTTTTTGTTCCCCCCTTCTTTTCACACCAAACATGCCACAGGTGGTTTGTGGCCAAAGACTTTTAGTTTTTTCTGTCCACACATTCACTTCCAGAAAAACTTCCAATGACATATAGCAAACATGCAATGCAATGTATCAGGACATATCACATGTTCTCATGTATCACTTTAACTAATACCAAGAAGACTATTTTTGTCATTTAAATTCCTTAGTTATAAAACTATGAGATTCTTGATGTGTAGTTTGTGCTTTGGAAATAGAGAAGCAGGACAGTTTGGGCTATATGTTTGAATACATATTATCTATAAGGTGTTTACAATATACGTGTCTATTGAACGTATTCTTCACACATACACTTTGGTCCAAACCAGTCTGATTGTGAAAGAGGCCAGTAAAGACTGACACAGCACACACAGGGTACAGGACCTCCATGCCGTTAGTCAGCTGACTTCAGAGAGCAAAAACAATAGTGGTGCCAGAAGTAGTGGAGATATATATTGTGTAAACTTTAGGAAAATTTAAATTATTCCATTCAACACTCCAATATTTGACAATATTTTAAAAACTAAATTATGTATCCTATATATAAATAAATTACATTGCAAGAAATTCTGAAAATTACAAATATGAACTAGGACAAATATATATTTTTGCTGCATCTAAGCCAACAAACTCGTTCGTACATTTTTATGCTGTCATTGCTTCAGTTTAAACTTTTCTTTAGTTGCGACCGTTCTGCTCCGTGTGTGAGCTAATGTGCTTCCGTTGCTTAGGCACATTCAGAAGGAAACTGGTGGGGCGCTCCTCCCCCTCTCCACGGCAGTCCCAGACACCAGATGTTTGCAACGCTAGCTGGGAAGTCCTGCTGGCGCCACTCAGGGCAGAGGGCAGGGTAAAGGCACGCGAGCTGGAACCAGAAGAACTCACTCACTGCAGGAATTGGCACATTCCCCAGTGCAGTCTTGGCTGGCTCCCCAGTTCTCCCTAAGCCATCTGTTCTAAAAAAACACTTTGGGAAAAAAAGAAACCCACTGATCATCACTCTCTCTGGATACAGCACCAAGAAGCAGCTGTTCCAGAGAGCAGGGGAAGAGGGGGGGGGCAGGACTGAAAGAAATCCCTTTGTCAGGGAGAGCCAGTGAGTCTGAGGGGAAAGTTTCTAAAGAGGAAAAAAAATGTTTGGCAGAGGAAACTGATGAAGGGTATTGAGAATGTGTTTAAGTTGTTCTAAACCGAAGCGTATGTGAATGTTGTCGTTCTAGCTTTTTACTCATTTTCAAACATCCTTTAAAAAGATCCTCTTTAAAAAGTAAAGTATTTTTATGCGAAAATGTAAGATTCTGGTTTTGAGACTATGTAACACAATAACATAATCACAATATTCATCCTGTCAAACATGAAAATATTTTTTTAAACTTACAAATACCATACAATACGATTATTTGTTTGTAAGCTGCGCTATTTCAGTGAGTTTAATTCATCTCATCTCATCAACTCACAGATGCTTCTGTTTCCATAGGAATAAATGAAGACCCAGGCTGTGGAGAAAGAAGAACTTAACCAGGCCTGCTGCACACTGACACACCCTGAGAGATTCTACATATCTTATGTGTCTTATGTAGATACATCACAACATATATAGATGCAAATAATATAATGTTTGCATTTTTTCCAGTTGCTTTAAAGCTAATTAGCTTAATATATTACACAGACATAGCTAAAAGATTAACAAGATATTCCAGGAAATGCTAATAAGATAATCAAAGCTCTTATTAAGATATAGTACATTCAATCCAGTAACATAGGAAGCACAGGAAAACATACCATGTCTTCACTCTAACTATTGTACAGTCTGCATCTTAATAAAATGTTTTCAGTTATTTATAATTTAGACATCGCAGGCTGACAGATGGACTTTTACAGCTGTTTGCTTAAACAGATTTAAACAGAGTTATAGATGGAGCCTTTAGAATTTTGATAATTTTACTTTTTAAAATAAATGACTTACAGCATAAATACACATAACTTTAAATGTTCTTTCAAACAAACACACAAACATCAACAAAAATACACCCTAAATGCTAAAGCCTGAGGCAAAGTTGAAAATATGGACTATTAATAATGGGAAACGTCAAATAATAAGGTCTATAGTGGGGAAAATAGCAAGACTGGCCTTTGAAATTAAAATTGTCACATTATAAATCTTTGTATTATAACTTTTTTTTTTCTCAAAGGATATTAACTAGATGTTGAACTTTTTTACGAAACAATCTTGAAGTCAAACATTTATAAATTTGAATAGATCAGACAGTAATTTGGGCAATACACATTCACACATATATTCATAATTTACATGATTAAACTTCAGAAATACCTAATGGTGCATTATTGGACAGAGCATGTATTCAGTATTATAAATGTGGAATAGAAAGATGTGTAATTGTTTACAAAAGACAAAAACTCTTGTCAACATTTCTTTATTATGCTATGAACCCCCCCCCCTTTTATTCTACTTTGTTAATGAAATTATTACCCATAGGTACTGAGACAGTAAAGGCAAAACATTTTATACATTTGATACACCAAAGCACTATGAATTGAACATGAGAAGATGATTATGAAGTAAAATGATCAAATATGACATCATTTTTAATGTACTCTTGGAAAATATATTTTAGCATTTTTGAATTACAGCACTTTGTGATCAATACATTTTGAATGAGAATTAGCTTTGGGTTGAAATACTGAGAATAAATGTTATTTCGTTGAATTAACTGTTGAATTACTGTGTTGAATTACTGAGTCTAACTCACTAATAAGTAGTGCCTCCTCCTACTTTTAAACAGGCTTTTTCTTCTTGTGTTGTGATTATGTTTATCTTTTGTCAAATAAATAAATAAATAAATAAAAAGCCACATTCGTAAACAACGCCGTTCGCACGACTGGAATTTTTTTTTTTTTTTAAGAACTGGTATTAATATTGTATCAAAGCACACACAAAGCGCACGGGTGTTTTTTTTCTCCTGTGAAGAATGAAAAAAGTAAAATGCAAACATTTTTCATGCAAAAATAATAATTTTAAATATTTCTATAAATGTACTTAGAAATCTATTAAAATCTTCTGAAAACGAATTAAGAATCAACGCTTGGAATGTTTCTGTTTGATCCATCATCTCACTTACCCACAGTCACAGTTAGAATGATGGTAAACACCGTAATCTACTGTGTAGGCTATGTGTTCAGATAATGGTAAATATTTACTAAATAAAGCAGACATTAAATGAAGTAAGATGAATGATGCAGTGACAGTAGTTATTTTGCCATAACTTTGACAAATACATTTTACAGCAATAGATTATTTTAATACGGTGCTAGGAGCTTCCTGTCTAAGAACATATGTCTGTATATGTTCTCTCTCTCTTGGAACATTTGCACAGGCCTCTCACATGTGTCTCAACTTTACGCAAACTGAGAACCAGTTTCCGAAGGTCACTTACAGGAATCCACAAGGTTCAGATATTGAAGCATTTTTATCTTCCATCAATCTACACTTCTCCCATTGGCTACTCAGTTTTCTGTGGGAACTCTTTTGGATTGATTGATTGGTGTGTGTTTTGTTTCTGGTTTCAAAGGAACAGATGTAAAGTTCCCCCAAAGCCCGTGTCAAGACATAGTTTGTGTACTGAACGAACAAGTGCACTGAATGAGTCTGAAGCTGCTGACAGGGAACGACCAGTTCAGGGGGAGTGTGATACTCTCTTTTTTTATACTGTGCTTCCATAGACAAGTAATTGATCATATGCATTAAATAATTGCATAAATGCTTCATGGTAGTAGTATATGATGAAGCCAACTGTAGCTGGATTCATACAGTGTCGTGTGACATGAGGTACCTTGCAATCAAGCTGGTCGCCACACAAGAATACTAATGATTGCTCTCTGCCCTTTGGCTTTCAGTCTCAACCAAACCTGGGAATATCACAACAGATAACTTGCTGGAGAAAGAGATTGCAATGTTGTTTTTTCCACAATGTGTGTGACTGTGTAATTTGAGTGCAGAGCTCAAAGCAGGTCAGTGGCATGGCTTTCCTGAAAATAAGGGTGTCATAGTCAGTTTATGGATGTTTCACAGTAGTGCCAATGATGCAACTTACAGTTGTTGAACTGCACAAGCTTTGCACCATGGTAAGACAGCAGACAGGAAGGGTTGTCATGACAACACTACAGTTTGTTATTGGTATCAACTCATTCAAGGGATCTCTGTCTCCATCATTACTTCTAAAAGTTTTTGCAGTTCTACAGAAACTATGCCATTATATGCTTTCAATAGCAAACATATATTATCAGTTTGAATTTATATTATGGTTCGTGGATACTTATTTTGATATACCAACTTTGCAAACTCATTGACATTAAGCCAGCTTACTAGTCTACAGACCTAGACAAGTTATCTTCCAGAAAACATCAGTAATAACAGGTAATGCTGTCAACTTCGCTATTCTTGGCATATTCTTGGATTACACTTAATTTTAGCGACCTCTAGTGGCTGAAGTTCTTATATACTTGCGCTGAGAAATAAGTTTTGATGAGAAAATCACACATAACGATAGAGAACTATAAAAAATGCTGATAAGATCAGGATCAGAAATTTTATTTATATTCCTTTTCTTACTGCCACGAAAACACAATCACTAAAGTGAATATAGTCATGATGGTATTAGACACTCCTTTGAATGCACATTGTCCATTGCACATAAACGGCAATGCACACCATATTTATATTTCCTACATACACTGAATTGACGAAAAATGTTAGTCTGTAGGTACAGCTATAGAGTATCTCCTTTAACTCTTTTTCCCAGTTCCTTCTAGACATGTATCTTTTCTATAACTGATCTAATTCACATTGTCTTTCTGCTCCCTATTATTCCTGCCTCTAAACCTCCAGTCATTTTCAGTTCCATCTTGCATAAGTGATCACTCATATATTTCATTAGTCCTGAAGCAAGATGATACCACTCTCATATGTGAATCAATGGGTGTGTCTATTTTAAGTTGGAAGTCCCCAATGTGGATGAAAAAACTCACACTGGAGATCATTTACATGCAGCCCTTTTGGTACTTAATTATATTTAAAACCTTTTTGAGAACTGTGGGGCAATACATCAAGACCAAAGAGCCAATCAACAATGTATTCAATAAAACATTAACATACCTTCACACCATGACCTATTTGTAATATATGTCTATCAATAAGAAAAGGAACGTATTTGACAAAAACAAAGAAAACAATTCCAGGGTCCATAAAACTGTGCTGATCATAGGACATATCCATTCAGTGTTTCTTATTAGATCATTTGAATAAAAATGCCTGGATGAAAAACATGACAATTCAAGCATAGTTTCAATAGATTTTTATAGACTGACTGTCTTGAAACCACTTTTCATCATTTAGGAAGACCAACACAACATTAGAATGTGGGCATTAAGTTACTTAAGGGCATTTCAACTTCAGTTATGGGGCCCTGCTGTGTTCACACACCTGACCCAGATCACGAAGAGCTGGAAAATCATCTACTGTGTTGCTTCAGGTGTGCTAGAAGGAAAACATGCAAGTGTGTAGGCTTGTGGGGTCCCAAAACTCTTGATGCATCTTACACTACATCATACTTCCCAGTTTGGTAGAAATTTTAATGTTTGCTGATGTGCCTCATCTCCATGTACTATAATGCTGTGGACATGAGCTAGAAAGTTGAACCTTTCCTTCTTCTGCTTGTAGAATATTTCACCCAGCAGTGAAGTGGAACTAGCAAACCTTTAGCAAAGTTGAAGTTTTTTTTTAGCTGTGTGGTAACCTCAATACATTTTGATTTTGTGATGGTTTTGTGCAGTGTTCTTTCATTTGTAATAGACACAGATGTTGAGTGTTTAATTTGTAATAAAGTCCTGAACACAGATGTTAAGTGGAATGAATACCTGCACATCTTTAGCTGTCATCCTAGAGACTTGTGTCATTTGTTTGTGAATGGTGAAAGCTCAAGTCTTTAGACACTGCTTTGCAATCTGGATTATTAGCTTCAACTTCTCTTCAAAGGTCATCTAAAATCTTTAATGTATCTGGGGACATAATGTGCCATACTGCAAGAGAACTGTGTTATGAAGAGCAGATACAATTTTTTTTTTAAACTGAATAGCTTGGATTTTCAGGTTTAGGTTTTTAAAGATTTTAGAGTGTGATGCATGTCCAGCATGCACTAGCAAAAGGTAAGTTATTGACACATTAATTTAACATTTTACATAGGACAATGAGACAAAAAAAAATTTGCATACTGAAGTGTATTTGACATTTTACTAAAACCTCTTTTCTCAAAGTCACAAACAAGAACTCAAAAGTTTATCATTTTTCATATTTACCATGTCAACTGCAATTACATCTATTTCAAAGCAAATGTATTTAAAGCAGTTTTCAAGGCACTGTAGCAGCTGTACTGATTTGTGGACTAAAAAAAGTTGTCTATAAAGTACATAGGTTAATTTTACACACGTATATTTTTGTTCTTATATTTAAAACAAAGAAATGGCATCGGTCAAATTCATCTCTTAACGGTAATAAACCATTATTACAAATCAACAAGGCAAACATCTAAAATACAGAACTTGGCTCTACAGGTAGGACAGGGTACTGTGCTGCTCAGCCAAGTTTCGGGCCGCGTCTGGTCCTGACGGCTTGCAAACCATTTCCCCATGCAAACGATGCACCACATAGGCCGGCAGTAGCACTCCTCGCATTCCCCATCATCTCGGCACAGGCGCAATAGTTTTGTATTGGCGATCGCCTGCATACATCCAATACAAGGCTCTAGTTCCTGAGACATGACGAGGGACAGAGATTATGGTTGACTTAAGATTCAAGATACCACAGATGCAATTATATCCTATAATATAACATCTGGACAGATGTCAACACACTTTATAACATAAATGGTACAATAAAACATTGGTGCAGATAAACACAAGCACAACAGTGCAACAACTAAAATGATATTTGATTAACATCTAAAAAAATATGCGTTTCTGGATCATTATGGCTTCAAACCCCTTAAAAATCACAACAAAGCTTGAGAGAGTATCCATTTGGACCAACTTTAAACTGGTCTTAAATTTGGCGGTTGCAAAAATCATTTGGTTGATGTGGGGAAATATGGATTACTGAGACTGCTAACAGTAGTTTGGTGAACCTACCTTGCAAATCAATATAGAGTGACAGATGGAAGAAAAATATAGAATGACAGAGGGAAAGAAAAATACGAAGCTTTAACAAAAATCATAAGGGTATACAGCACAACACTACTACGTTTATTGACCTTTCAATTTAGAAATGCAAGATGGAATTGAAAATGACGAAGTTTAGAGGCAGGAATAATAGGGCGCAGAAAGACAATGTGAATTAGATATAGTTATAGAAAAGATACATGTCTAGGAGGAACTGGGAAAGAGAGTTAAAGGAGATACGGAGACAAAAAATTGGGAGACTTTATCTACCAGTGTTGCAATGAACTTTGGAAAATGTAGTAAGGAGGGTGGTGACAACCACTCTTTAGTCATTTCAAATCTTGCTAAGGCAGGAATCTAGGCTATAGCCTAGGACATGTAGCAGAAACTGACATGCTAACAGGGCTGTTCTCTTGATGTGGTACTATTTACAATGCACAGCCACTTTAGATGTGTTTTATTCTCACTGCTTATCTTACAATTCTATGATAAATTGGCTATTGTTTATTCAGCTTACATTATTTGGGGCTTATTTACCGTCGCGTTAGCTGCACTGTGCATGTTAACAAATGCAATATGGTCTCTATAACTACAGTGTAAATGTTTCAAACAAACTGGGAGGTCAAAGCACGTCATAGTTTTGAAGGATAGTTTCTGTGTTCCAGCATTGCTACTAAGTGCTACTAGGGCAACTATGACAAATTAGAAGATCACCAGGTAATATATGTAGGGTTACTGGTTAAAAAAAAAACATTCTTATTTTAATTCCTTGGTGGAATGACAAGAAATCGATTGGTGCATAAAGATGATCAGGATATTTGTGGATCCACTTCTACATGAACCTACAGTTCACACTTTTTTCCTGTATTTTATTTTTGAGGTTAGCACCCAATACTAACATTGTGTAAAACAACTGTCAGTGAGCTTTGTTAAGGACTGGAATGGAGGTCTAGATTTGCTGTTATTAGGAATCCAGCAATAATCAATTCAATTTTAAGCAGATTTTAATTTCCATTGCAGCACACAGGTTCTACTACGTATTTAAGAGCTGATTTGAGCATGATGATCTCACCTGTCCACTTCTGTGTTTGTAAACCTGGTTCATTTCAACATGAGATTTGAAGGTTTCCAAGAAGAGCTCACTCAGAGTCAAATGGACAACCACATTTGCAGCATTTCTTATAGGGGCATGCAGTTTCTCACGCAGCTCTCCATACTCTGTTGAATTCAACCTGAAGGAAACAGAATTAACAACGTTAGAAGAAGAGGTTGAAGATACAGAACACGACAAAAATATAAATAAAAAATAAAGTACCTTATGTCAAATGATTTAATGCTGGCATTAATGCTAGCAACAGCAATAGTAAGAATCTGAACTGGAGTGTTTGAGTCAGGAGACATGTCATGCTGCTTTGAGTCTATAACAGTCAAATGCGTGTCCTGCTGTTGAGCGACCTGCAGCCGGTACGTCGTAACCTTCATCACCCAAGTGTCAGTAACAATTACTCTGGCATCAGGTGGCCCTGTTGCAAATTTCTCAATCCGGCGAAATTCTGTGTTGATGGATGATGCAACTGCTCTCCAGCTGGACTGTGGCAAGGCAAATATGCCCAGTGTTTTAGATATTGGATGATTTGCCCATTCATGTCTGGACCAATAGAATGCAAGGGCAGCACTCAAAAGCTGAAAAGCCATGGCAAATCCAAAATAGAGCTGCCATCCTTGACTTGCTAGATGAATGTATATAAGATTCTCTTCTGGTTCCGCAAAACACATTCCTACATAGTAGCCTACAAGTAATAACACACTGATTAAAACAGATACATGTGAAATATGAATGTTAACAGATCACCTGGTAACATCAGCTGATATTTGGCAATTGCCCAAACCATTACTACAATAATTCCCTCTTATTTAATCAAAATTTCCCTTAACCACCTAATCCATATGATGAAACACTTTACTGGTAACACACAGCTGCATTAATTGGGAACCCCATTGACTAATAATTGGCCCCAGGCAATAGCTAAACCGTCTTTTGATTTCCATATTTCATATTGCAGCTAACGACGGTGTTTGAGATACGTGGAGCTTTTGGCTTCTGTATGGTGAATGCTAGCTAGCTAGGGCGCTAAGGTTTCGAATTTGCGTTTCGCTAAGCATGCCCTTAAGTTCGTTTTATGAAGCATAAATCTATTCTGTAACACACTTGCAATAACTCCACAAAAGCAATTTAATGTTTTAAATCGGCGTTAAAAGGTAAGTAACAAATCAGCCAGCTAGCAAACAAACAAAATCCGAAGGCCTACCAAGTGGTAAGGAGCAGTGTACTAAAAAAGTTAGGGTCGTTCTCTTGATGTGGTATTGAATAAAGCCAATGTCTTCGCTACCAAGCCATTCTGAAAAAATATTCTGCACAGTCAAACCCGCCGACCGAAATTCATTAGGCGTGAATATAACGCATACAGCAAATACAACATAAACAAAAGTAAATGTTGCGTCTATCCGATCCATAACGCGACAGAAGCTTACGAGAACGGTGGCTAGCTAATTATTTCCCGGTTTTCTTCCGCATTGAGTCACGTGATGTCAATAAATATTGTGCGGTTGAAGTCGGGGGTACCGGTTAAAAACAAACAAACAAACAAAACAACAATGAAACACCACCGTTACCCTTGATCTGGGAGGACAGCTTCCACTTAGCTAGTTACGGAAGTGGCACTTTGTATGTCTGCCTTTGGTATCTTAATATACTTTTAGAATATGTGCTGTTTCTACGTAAAATACAAGTGAAATGTCTTCTGTTATAGGCTACTCCAAAATCAGGCTCTGCCCATTTTTATTCTGCACATGTACCAGTCCTATGAAGAGTTACCCCAGTAAACATTCCCCCGATGTTCTACACAAACTGCCACCTTGATCTGTAAATAACAATAAAAGTAACTTTTATTTTATTTTATTTATTCTTACTGACCAAAAAACATATCCGATCTGAAATATCTTATATGGGAATGAGAACATGATGCTGATGTCAAAATTACATTTACATTTACATTTATGGTATTTAGCAGACGCTCTTATCCAGAGCGACTTACAAAAGTGCTTAGGGATACTTGAAATATCTAGTGTAGCTCAGATA
>JAOXYF010000010.1:9726894-9750731 GCA_028565775.1 Sternarchorhynchus goeldii
CCACCGTGACAATATATATATTGTCACGGTGGCCGCCCTATATATATCTATATATATATATCTATATCTATATATATCTATATGTGTGTGTTTCCATGACTCACGTACTATCAAATCGTCCTGGTTCATCAACAGTTTCTCTCTTTGATTGCGCTCTCTTGTTTAATAGCTAAGCAAACTGTAGCATTGGGAGCCCCCCAGGACTCTTATTGGCATTAGTAATGTTTTTGCACTCACCAGATCCAGAGATCAAACCCCAGTCTTAAACCGGGGTACGTCGATACTCTTAATAAAACCAAAAAATAAAACTTGAGTTAGGGAGCAGTAAGGGAGCAGAGGGCGGTACTGGAGTGGAAGAAGCTTTATTCTCTATAAAGGAACAAGCACGCAGCAAGTAACACTGATGTAGCAAACAGAAACGAATAATAAAGCGATAACATCTCAAAAAGGCTTCAACTTGAAGTCATGTAGCTGACACAAGCTTCTGCAGTCCTAGCTGGACGAATGTGCAGCAATGTTTGGCAGGACTGGTGGGTTTATAAAGGGAGGTGAGAATAGTTAATAAAATGGGCAACACCTGTGTATGATAAACTGAGGAATCGGAAAGGTGTAATTGGGAGTGTGTGCTGTTAATGGGTTTGTCTCTGCGTGCGGGTGCCCACCGTTACCGTGACAATATAATTCCTTTTATAGATAAACATAAGTCACACATACAAAGCAAAGTAGAAGACCAAATTGAAACGTTAGATGGCTGTTTTTAGATTCTCTTGTCACCACGAGTAAAACGTTTATAAAACTGACTCACAAAATAGCCCCCTTAATACCCTATACATACAAACTCCTTATATAAAAACGCAGCATGTGATGTTTAATTCCAGAACTCACCTTTTCAGTGTGGGCACAGACAAGGTGCAAATGTAAATACTAGAGGATGAGTGTCACTTTAAGTTTAACCTTACTGTTATTAATCTGCACTGCATGATTAATATCTGCCAAAAAAATGTATGCTAAGGGTCAAAAGACCCTAATCCATAATAGACTGAAATACATTTAGCATATTGGATGTTATCAGCCTAACACCAAATTAAATTATTAGCTATGGTAACAGTTATTATCGGTGAATAGAACTAAAAATAGGGAAAATGCTCAAGATTCCACAATCTAATCTGTGACAGAGCTGCTCTCCACAATTTAGACCTACATACATAGCCATTAGATGTTGTTTTAGGAATACACAGCTCATAGATTAACATTTTTGTCCTAGCTAGAAATGACTTGAAGGTAGGCATGGGCTTAATTAAACCATATAAATCAGGTGCTTACATAGCTGTGATTATTCTCCAGGTTCATCTTCATACAATGTAAAGAAACGGTAATTTATCTAAAGTGTAAGTATTTTAGTCCTTACAATGGTCTTAGACTGCACTAAATGTTAACGTATTTAAGGAGCACTGAGCATTTGTGGCATTTGTTTTCATGTAATATATCAGACTCAAATCTGAGGGCATTAAAGGGGTTCATCACTATTTTTAGGGGAAATTTGAATATATCGAATCCATATGACACTACGTTAATTATCTAGTTGGTTATAATCCACTCAACTGAAATCATGTAGCCAATCGCGCACTGTCGTTTACTCTGACAATAGCTTTTATTCTTATTTTAATTTCCTCCTCTAGTTTCAATCTGTAGTCTTACATAAAAACTTGTCTGAATGTTAAATATTTTACACCAGCAGTCTGGTGTTGCCCATTGCTGAATTATATTAGATTCATTTTTGCTGTGAATATTCAGGACTTCAGTACTGCCAGACTAAAGACACATATCTTTGCTTTTACATCCATTGGATGTTGATAGCTAAGCCCTCAAACAGCAGTGGACGTTGATAGCTAGCCCTCAAATAGCAATTAGCCTAAAGGGTTAGTGCAACGGTTGAAAGCCCCTATCCCCTAATAATAAACGACATTTTAGTAAAGTTTGTTTATACAGAATAATACAAGGTCAGCTAAAGTAATCACAAAAGGCCTAGATAAATAATATACAACATTGTTTATGTGTTCACGAGACTGGGGATGGGCCCTATAGTTATGGAGTTTACCTTTTCCACTTCTCTCACATTAGAAATGTAATTTGCTCTCTGAGCAACACTGATTCTACGAACACTGACTCAGAAGCAAGCAATCACTTTGTCAGAAGCTGATTCTTGAGGGTGTGCTCTTTTCCCTGAAATGTTCCAGGCAAAATGTCATGAAACAACTCCAGTCTTCAGTCAGTCTTTCGTCAACTTTTTGACATGTGAATATGAAAAATATTCAGAGTAAATGACAAAATAATTTCCGGACTACGTGAAACGTTGCTTCCGTGAACTACATTAAACCGTAAATCCTTAATGCTTCCTTATTAACTTCACCCAGACATTTCACATTTTTTTATTTGTTTGAAAATCATAAAAAGTCTGACAAGGATATCTTAGTTTTGGGTTGGTGTAGCCAGGTATGGTGCAGTAACACAAGCAGGAGGATATGGCCATTGTGATGAACAGAATGTAATGATACACTGCTTTCATTGAATTACAATCTTCCAGAGACCAGAATATAGTACTTGCAACAATCTGTTAACATATATGAAATTCAGTAGAGAGAATTGGACATTCATTGCATTCTTTAACATTTGTAGCTAGCTAACCTTTTAATAGAGTCAGCACATATTATATGGGTAATTAACAGATGACCTAGACAAGGTCATCCCTACGAACATCAACTTCAAACGTTTCACAGTTTACTTGTCTGTCTTTATCTTTGTTTTTAAGCCCTGCCTTATTTGAGCTTTTGGAAGTACAAAAACTGTTACTTTAAATAGGCGAGTATCTTTCCCAGCACTACTGTATATATAACTATAGGGCTCTTAATGGGTAGTTTATTTTAAGGGAATAATAACCAAGCCTATTACAAAGTTTAAATGTAATGTTAAATATTAATTTAGAGCAGTAGACCTACATACATAGCTATTAGATGTTCTCAGTTCTAGGGCTTCACTGTCCTAGACATATGTTCATAGACAGACATAGCTTAAAGTCAACATGATCCCACATTAGCAAATTTGCAGGAATTTATATAACCTAACTTGTAAAGAGCTTTGGTTTCAGCGTACTTGATCTTATTAAATACATGTACATTTAAATATGCAATGCACACCATCCTCTTCTCTATCATTTCAGTTTGTACATAAAGGGATGCTTCCTTCTTGTAGCACACTGCATCTGGTCTTTGGAGCTGCAATGAACAACTCATTCCTTTTAAGGACTTTTCCTAATGCCATTTTACTAGCTGCAGGTGGTTGGCAAAAGTTTATGATACTCGGAACCTATGAGATGTCTATAAAGGAGCACATTTCTGTATATACTGCATCTACGTAAAGGAACTTATATCACAGGTCTAGGAGTGAATATGTTGGTATACTCTTTTGCATAGCTGAGTAGCAGTGTATAACAGTATAATGTTCTCTGTGTTACTGGTTAAATAGGATTGTCTTCGTTTGTTATTATGATGGAGATTAGATCACATTTTGGGAACCTTTAAAGCAGAAATCTAGAGAGCACAGTTTACATTTACATTTCAATGCAAATGTAATACCAAATAATTCAGTCTTTTTAAAATCAGTTTTGCATGTCAAACAGCACAGATTCTTGTGCCAATAGATTAATATAGCCTGCTGATTGTTTTACCTAATGTGTAAGATGTCAGCACTTCAGTATTGTGTAAGTAGTCAGCACTTCAGTATTGTGCATAGTTATTGTAATCCCACTGTCCTTAAAAAAGACATTATATGGGTTCACATATAAATGATATTGATTTACAATTTATGGAAATCAGCACTGCAAATTAATTACAAGACATGTCTTTTTCCTTCTTGAGATGGTGGCCACCAAACCCAGTTTCAAGTATTCAGATAAGAATAAATAACAGTGACTGAGAGAGAGAACAATGGTAAAGAAAAAAGATGGTATGGTCCAGTGTCGTTTTTGTGCTGACAGAAGTACATAGTGATGTGAACCAAATGTCCTTTTTCATTTGTAAAACGGAAGCTATTGTTGTTTCTGTAAAGAAATCTACTTTCGTTTACAGTCATATTAAGTTTAACACAAGCTAACTTGTTTTCTGTACATTATGACTTGGTGTGCTACATGGGTATTTGGTAGTTAATTCTAATTAGCACCAACTACCCATTTCTATTATGCATTTGGAGTAATATTCTGCAACACGATAAATTCAGTGATTACACTGGGACAATAGCGACCAAAGGTTTTTTCCTTTCCCACCATGTGCTGAGCATCCTTAATGTTTACTGGTTTATTAAATGAAACCATTCTAGCACATTAAGTCCGGTATGAGCATATAATGTATATTACTTACACGGTCAGTTTGTATTGCTACCTAGATCTGTTTTTTCACAGTGGTTATAGTCTCCAGTGACCCAAACATCAAACTTTGCAGTGTGACTTTGTTACTGTGAACCTTTGCCCTAAACAGACTCCTCTATGTCTATGCTAGTTCTCGTCTTTGGAGGCTGGGGTTGCACTAAAGGTTTCCTCCATTCGTACGACCGAGAATTCCCGCGTGCTGGCTGAGCCGGACTTGACCGGCTGCACTTCCATCACCTCTGATTTGTCTGAAGCCATTTTTTCAGCCTGTTTAGTGTCTGGAAACATTTTGATTTTCTGTGCCTCCACTTCTTCTAACATGTTCTGAGAACTTATGTTTAGAGACTTTTTCTCTGAAATCACCTCTGCATCAGTTTCAGGAAGAAAACCTGAACCAAAGCTCTTCTGTAAAGAGGCGGGGATCTGACCAAGAATATCAGGCTGGTTATTGTTCTCAAATGCTACCTCGTTCTCTTTTGCACCTACTACATCACTTCTGTTGAAGCCTAGCAGAGTGACACTTCTTTTCTGCTTTGCTGTATTTGGTCCAGTGCCATTTGTGGCTTCAATACCTTTGAACATATTACGGATATTGTAACTCTCCTGAGTTCTCTTAGGGGTATGAGTGTGATCTGACTGATCCTCTGCTTCAGGGATGGAGGTATTTGTTGGTTCTTGAAGACTGTTCTTCTCCATGTGGGTGACACGAAACCTGAAATGTCATTACAAAACGTTTGACAGAATTTGGCTTTATCCACAATAAATATTTGCAGCAAAATATGTAGAATGGGGTTCATTAATTATGTTAACAATGCTCACTGTTTCAATCCTGCTGAACCCTCCTTCAGACTTCAGAAATAACCTATTCATTAGTATGATTCTCATTAAACATGGAGATCTCTGGTCTTTTGGGACTCACCTGCCCACAGAGAATACCGTCTGCTCTACTGGTTTGGCCTTGCTTCGAACTATATGGTTTCTGCATTGAGTTTTCTTGGAATGGTTTTTCATACAGTGGTGACAAGAGTTATGATCGCTCCCTGAGTGGACTGTATGAAGATGAGGGGGGATACCTCCCAAACTCTCCTTGCGTTGTATTCTATTTAAAAAAAGAGCACACACCATCATTTGAGATGTTGAGCAGGTCACTCTACTCACATCACCTGTTATAGCAAAACTATAATCTAGAGCGAGGTATCTCACTGTACAGAAAAGTACATCACCGTGAAGTTAAAGCTTGCTAGCTAACTGAACTTGCACATTCATACTGTTGGTGATTCCATAGAATAACTTAATATTAGCTATTCAAGATCAGGAAGCCACGAGGACTCTCTGTCTGCATTTTCTGTCTCACTTTAAAGCAGGCTGCTTACTATTTGATTAGCAAACAAGGCTGAGCAAATAACACAGTTGATTTTTAAATTATATGCATTTACAATTATACCTTGGGTCATGCTGTTCACATATATTCTGGTTTCCCAGCATTTCATTGAAAGCCTCCATATTGGCTGAAGTTAAAACGGAAAAGAACATTCAGTTATTTTCTCTGTAATAAAAACATGCTGTAGAATAAATCTTATCAATAACAAACTGTGACATCACTTTGTTTAGCAAAATTATCCTAAATAAATATGCAAAAGATAGATAGATAGATAGATAGATAGATAAACAAGAAAAATAATACCTTCATTTTCAATAATACATTTAAGTATTTGCTCTACAGTGTCTTGATTGTTCTCAGATTCATCTGAAATTAAATAACCAAAAAAAAACAAACAGATGTCACACTGAAACAAAATACTACCTAGATCATGTTGATGGAAAAAAAATATTAAGCATGTCAAAAAACAAGCAATAAAAACTTTTAATTTGCTTTATGCCTTTGTAGCAGAAGTTCTAATACTACTAACCTACTCTTGGCCAAAATAAGGTGTGTAACTAAATAGTATTATATTGATATATGTGTTTATAACACAACAGTTAGCAAAAAAATACAGTTAGCAGTTTGCAACCCACCATCACTTTCAGGCTCAAATCTTTCCTTACAGTCTTCATCCTCAGGCTCGCCTGTGCGACAGCGGTATCCTTTCTCCTTCAGTATATGGCAAATAATAAAGCCCAAAAGACCCGTGATGAAGAAGAAAAACACTAAGAGGAAGATCATATACGGTGGAGGCGCTTCGCCCACAGTGGACATCTCCTCCTCCTCAGTCATGTTCATTTTTTCTGCTCACGCTCCCTCGCTGGGTAGAAGACAAAGACAAACAAATGGCTTTATGCCAAAATGATTGCATTTTGTATCTGACATTCCCCTTAGATGGTGCCTTTAAACTGACGTCAGGTATACAGCTTTTCAGCAGAACTCACGGAGAACTGAGATCTTGTCACACTATTGGACTGTCTTGGCTCTGAGAGATAACCTCGTTCTCTGCTTCTGCCGCACACTTTCACAAGCACGCTTGGTTATCTTACCCTGCAGATGATCACAGAGGAGAGTCCACACCCTCTTCTGTTTTTCACTTCGATGCATTAAAACTGTAAGGAAAACATATAGTTCAGCTACCAGCTGATTCCTTTTGGACTCTTAATCTCAGGAACAGTAAGACTACAATATAATAATAATAATAATAATAATAATAATAATAATAACAATAATAATAATAATAATCATCATCATCACTTTTATTATTATTATTATTATTAGTAAAAGGTATATTTCTTTAGCACTTTGCATTTTAGATTGAAAGTTTCAAAGTGCTTTAAGACAGAATAAACAGCAGTAAGTAATGATATAAATCATATGATGAGAGTACAAAGAAAAATAAACCTACAATAAAATATAATTAATATGGTATTTTGGCATAAAGGAGAATGACAATGCTTTGATCAGTTCCCATTGGAACTATGAAAGCTGATTTAGTGAAGGTGAAGACTTAGTAGCTACTGAGCCGCTCTTCAGCAATAGAAATGCAGTGATTCTTAAATAGTGAGCAATCACCACTTTATTAAGTACCTGTCTTCTATACCAAATAGACTGCCAGAGGTTTTACAATCAACTGTAAATTGTAGTTCACCACTGCTAGCACTACATCTGTCCTCTAAAGTCTAATGAGTGAAGGAGTCTGTACTTTCTGTGCATCGTCAGCCTTTACTGGTCTCTGTCTTGAGTGGTCTGATTTTTCCAAAGGGCAGGTTTGTGCTTGTTACATATTTAGATCATAAATGCATTTGTAAATGTGCTAATAAATAGGGTCACAGTAAAAACATTTATGCACAAATATGTACAGTACTATGCAAAAATCTTAGGCCACTGTTACATTGATTATTTTATATAAATGGTATAATGACCATATATAATTAGTTATCAGTATATCAGTATAATTAGTTATCATTTATTAGAATGCAATATAAATACAGAAAAATGTATGCAGTACTTAAAAACAAGTGAGGAATAAAATTCTATAGGCTGCAGTGCCAAAGATGTAGTGTGTCCTCCCCTTACAACAGCAGGAACATGGCTCTCTTAAAGTCTTTAAAGACGTTTATAATATACCAAAAATTTATTTCAGAAAACTTCAGGACACTCTCCCCAAATGAGCTGTGCTTAGTGTTGAGGGCGGTCATATCAAATGCTGAGTGCAGAAGCCATTTAAAAAAACAACTGCTTTTTAAAACTGTGTTTATATTTCCTGTATTTTTGTTTGAATATTAAAAATAAATTTGATATATGATCAGTACACCTTTGATAAAACAATACATTTAAGTTGTCTAAGAGTTTTGCACAGTACTGTACGTGCATCAAAAATACTGCAACATGAATGCAAATACTCTGTATTATGAGAATTTAACTCCTACCAAAATTTAACCAGGTTCCACCTGTTAAAAGCAAGATGAGGCTCAGAAACTCTTGTAAACTTGTGGAATTCAGGAGAGAATTGTAAGCACTGGAAAAGGATCTACTGTGTACGCTAACAAACCAGTTATTTTGATCTTATTTTACTGGCTTTTTGGAAAGCACTTTGTAATTCGTTTTTCAAAAAGTGTTGTATAAACAATGCTTTGAAATGACATGGTGTATGAAACGTTCTATACAAATGATCTTGCTTTGCCATCCCTAGATTGTGTTTGGACTAAAATAAAGACTGTGGATTATTAATGATAAATCATCAATTACTCAGTACTGTAGCAGAAGGGGAATGTTCCATTTTGGGGTTTTCCTCAACACTCACAAACCAAGCATCACCACAGAGACAAAGGCACATATTCTTTGGCTCAGAAATTAACATGGTAATTTCCAAAAGTTCGGCTTCTATAATATTTTGTATTGTGTACTGAAAATTATTCACTGGGAATTCACAAAAAGTATATGACTCAAAAATGGCTGTCCTATCAATGTTATTACTTGGGCCTAAACACAGTGAAAGCACAGATAACAGCAATAAACATGCTGGAAACCATATCTTCATATCTTCATATTCAGTCATATCTATGCAAACACTGAGGAGTAAATGTCACCAATAAACCCAACAGACGTATGAATCCATGTCTGTATTCATTTTCCATTGACGGAAAGCATTGTATGTTTCCATGCAGTGTAATGGGGTGAGGTTTATCAGCAAGCCAAAATGCAGTGAAAACTCCGTCAACAGCAGTAAGCATATCTGAAAGATTTTATATGGGTTAGAAAAGAGAAAAATAAGAACATAGTGTATCTTCAGTATCATGTCTATCTTTGGCACTGAAACTGATCCAGTGACATCCAGAAGTCTCGTGTGTGTGACTACCTTGCATTAATTATTACAGGAGATAGGACATTCTTAAAATTTGTGTGCATCAAAAGAAAACCATACATGCACAAATAATTTGGAGGAGTTTATGTCCATTAAAAAATAGCAGCTATTTCAAGAAAGATATGAAACTGCGTCTCTATCCGTTTTACACACACAACAAATGTTTGATGTTTGCATGTGACACAACAGGGGTGAACTTTAATAATGCCTAAATGCAGTGGAAGTGCCTATTGGCCACATTTGCTGACACCAGCAACGATAAAGGTTACATTCCACAAGAGCAGGAAGAAATAAGATATGAATATCACAGGAAAAATTATAACTCACAGTGTGTGAGATTCCTCACCATGACTCAGCCTCACAGTGCCCTTTCTGAGGACTTAATGGCTAGCCTATTGACTTTCTGATCTATTATTATGATCAGAAAGTCAATTTTACTTGCCCTTAAGTTACACCTGCCTTTTAAATACACAGTACGTGCTCTAAATCGCTATAAGAAATACAGTCGTTTGATTCTGTTATAGCAAAGTTTAGTCTTGTATTGCATAATTGCTTAATGTAAGAAATGTTTGTATGAATTTCTCTTTTGCATTTCTGCTTCAAACAAATAAAAAACAAACAAACAAATAAACAAACAAACAACGGCAACAACAAACCAATCCAGCCTGTCTTGTAGCCATGTGGAGATAAAGTACGATAACTTAAATTTGGGCAGAATTTACTGAATAGTTAATAACTCTTACCTCGAATGATTTTACGCCAATGTCACGCTTGCTGGGGAAATGCTGAACCAAAGTCACGACTCAAATCCCTTGTCTGTCATTGCAGGACAATTTCTTGAGCACGACAGCCTCTCGTCTTCAATCTATAATTAAGCGTATAATGTTTTTAAAAAATCTAGCGTTGTAAATGTTATTGGACTATCGGACGTCGACTTACAAAACATCCTACATCGTTCAGCTGAGTGGCAGGTTCAGCTTGGGATATGACGCGGGTAGGACCTTCGCATTATCGCTGACGATGGCTACAATATTATCCGAATGTCTGGAACATATATGGAAAAAATAACTACATCCAAATATGACAAGAAACAAAACGCTATGCGAAAATGGCACGCGAATTAACAAACATGTAAACATCAACGTAGGCTATATGCATTGCAATTCAAAGTTAGGAAACTGTTATTCAACTTTACATTGTCGATCAGCTTCCAAAATACCCATCTGTCACCGGCACGGACGCACAGAGAAGTCCTGTGATATGACACTGCAGCGTCGCAGAACCATAGGCCTATAAAGGCTAGTTTATACGAATGCGCTCTGCACGCTTATCTTTCTTCAAAGCAAATTCAAAACGCACAACTGTCAGTAAAGCACATGACTTGCAGGACGGTAACTTCAATGCTGAAGTCAGCTTATCCCATTTTTGCGCAGTGTATTACGGTGCCGTTACATCCTTGAGCTCATATACTACTCTATAACATGCAGTCAGCAGCCTGTAGTTCTACCAGCACCCTTTGTGGCCGTATCGGTGCTGTCCAGCTTAATTCTGATTGGTCTAAAACATAAGCTCTCAGCTCATCCTACAGACCTGCAGTGTTTCGAGTTCTGTCTTCTCCAATACACCTGATCATGTTAATCTGTAAATCATCTAATTATCTCCATCCTATTGATGTGTGCAGGGCAATAGCGACCCAGAACTGGTGCTGAGAGCCACTAATGCTAAGTTAAAGACATGAACACAGTCTTTTCACCCTGTCCATCTTTTTCCAGACATTAGAGGAAAACGTCTTCCATTATCTGATCATTTATGACTCTTTACACCTGTGAGGGTACCAGGCGCAGCGACTGAAGATTACATGGGCAGAGGACACTTGACTGTAGTGAGACCATCTTTTTTGAGCTGTTGCTTCATTTATGTTTACTATGAATAAATACAGTACGTGTTAATGGCCTCCAACGCAGGGGTTCATTAGTCGTGAAAATCCAACATCATCACTATGTCTCACAACAGACCCCTCCTCCTCAGACTGTGGCTCCTAAGGTTTCTTCTTGTTTTTTTATTTTCCAGGTGAAATATTAAGCAAAGAATATTTGAATTAATTTAGCATTGTTAAGTTTGCATTATGAAAGCAGTAATATGGCATCATGAAGAAATAAAGGTGCATTGGTTCTTGCACTGGTTTAGAGTCACATTCTAAGATAGGCAGACACAACCTGCTTGCTTTAGTGCTTTGAACTATTGCACGAGATTAGTATTACATCCGTCCAAGAGCAGATTAGTATAATATTCGTCCAAGAGCAGATTGCAGTCACATTTTTGAAGCACAGAAGCAGTGGAGTTGGTGCATGCACCGTTTACTTGCAGTTTTCTAAAAATATCTGAAAATGATGCTACAAAAAGCAACACCGAATTGATTTAGTTTTGCTTGATAAAAGCTGCACATTATCTCCACTGCCTAACTGCAGCAATGAGCTAGACTTCAAGTGTGGCAAACACAAACACATGTTTACTTAATATGTAAACATGTAGCCTTAGCTCACAGCAATCATGATGAATGTGGAAAGAAAAGAAATGTCCAGACCATTACACAGTATCTGGATAAACTCAGTGTGGGAAACTTTTAAAGAAAGATGCAACGGGAATGCTGAATACGAATACTGATATGATAAAAGTTGTATAAAAATGAAAAGTTAAAAAAGCAGTCATTGAAATCAACAAATCTGAGTTGTGAACGGAAAAAATTGACACCTATAAACACAATATATAATTCTAGTTTTTGTTTACATATATGCTAAAGTGGACTCAGGGTTATTTAAAGTGGATAAGCAAAATAAATTAATATATCAAAAGAGTTTCACAGATTTACACATTTATAAACTGCAAATATCACAAACAAAAGTAAATATTTAGGAAGAACAATCTTGATACACAGGAGTAATCAGAAAATGTTACAGAGGCAGGTGTCCTACGTTAAAATTTACAGTACATTAACCAAGTAAAGAAACAGTATTTAAAGATGGCTTTTGCCCAATTATTACAAGGTAGTCCAGCTTTTAGAAAACAGTCCTATTTTAACATGAAATGAAGAGGGCATCCATGTGCTCAAGATCAGATTTCCACATCACTTTCTTTGTCGTTGTCATGGTCGCCGTCATAGAATTCGTTTGCTGCCTCGGGTCTGTTGATCAAAACAAAAAGACAAGGCAATGTTGTCATCACGATGCAGAAACTTAGGCAACACGCGTGTTGGCATACAGAACTGTGTAAGTATGTTATATGCATGTTGTTTCATGTATGTAGCACATGGGTCCTAGTAATAATAGAAATATGTTTACTACTATTACCAAGTGTAAAATCTTATAGTAAGCTATCAGGCAGTAGAAGTGTTCATACTAGGGCATTATGGGAGGACCTAAAGGACATGGTCATGTCAATCCCAATAAACAAGAACACAAATGCACTATTTATTTATTTAATAAATTCGACATAGTCGAATTAGAACATGCTTCATTTAACTGGCTTGCAAGCAGTTTTTAAACTTCCCTTTGAAGACCAATTTTCTGTGCATGTGTGTTATATGTGCATGTGATTTATGACTGGCTCACTTTGGATTACCTCATACGCATATTCACAAGGACTTAGTTTTGTTTAGTTTTTTTTTTTTTAATTTTCATTTGTCAAATCGTGTGAACAAGTTGAGAATAGAAAATCTGCAATTCACTGCCAAATATCTTTTCTGAATCTAGTGAAATTTACTGTTTAATACGTTGAGCAATCTACGCATGTTACGCAATAACGGACTTCCTTTAATCAACCTGAATGGATTACGATGGTTTAACACTAATTGGCTGGCCACTGCTTTCCTAATGATTTAAATATCTGTATTAACAAATGGCAATTGGATTAAAGAGGAACTAATGATGTTTTATGTCTAATGTCATCTTGATAAATTATTTGCATGAAATGTTCATAAAATTCAGCAGGAAATCCATCCAGGGTATTTCTTGTTTGCCGTCTTTTTAAGACCAGTGTGAAATTCATGCTCTGTAAAGCAGCTAATTGTGGTGCATCTATGTTTTCTAAAAAAAAAAATAAAAAAAACGTCTCATCTCTGTTGGCTTTGGCTCATGATCTGAACTGTACAGATTACCATAAAAAAGTACTGTTTATGTACTGTGGTGAGTGCACTATTTCCACTGTAGAGTTTTTTTTTAATGGGATCCCCTTATTGGAGACAAGTGATTTCTCTTTGTTCAAGTTGATCCAAGTATTTAAGTGAATTGTATTCAAAATTATGACTTTTTATTAATAATGATGTGATTTTGGAAAGGTAAGCTTGTCTTGCACTTGTTTGGTGGGTGTTGCATCCAACACATATTTTTGAAGTTTTGCATCACTTTTGGCCTCTTGTTTTACACTTGTGGATGTCTTCCTGCAATATAGCTCTGCCCCCTTTTAGTTTGTTTGTTGTGTGTTGGTGTCTTCAGTCTGGTTTGCTGTAGGCTGTGATTGTGCACCATGATGACGTACATCATCACGCATCAACTTCTCAGTGAATTTCTGCGTATTTGTGACATTTTGGTTTGCTCGAGCTTTTGTTAACCAAAATAATGTAGGTGAAATTTCATTTAAATAATTTGTTTCCAAAAAGATTTTTTTTGATAGGTGCATCAAAATTGGTTACTGATGAAAGAAACAAAACTCTATGTTGAAGATCACTGATGCAGAATGGAGCTTTCTATTGCGGCATGTTCGTTTTGCATTTTCATGCATGACCAAGACCAACATCTACCATGTACTCAAAGTTTCCATATAATGTCCATCTCTCTGGTTGCCAGGAGGTAATTTATCTATGAACAATATAGTCAGTTACAGTGTTGAAATATCTTCACATTATAATTATTCAGTTTATGTAGTTTAGTTATGAAGAATATTATTTACTAGAATTGAGACCTCTGTTTGTACTTGAAAAATGTTGTGAATAACCGATTACACTGTACGACTATATTGAATTTTGTTCCACTTTCCCATCCTACACAATTAAAATGTTCAGGCTCTCTACAAAATCATACCCGTCCTAATTGCCCCACCACAATCAGAGCTATTCATACATTTAAGCCTCCATGAGCTACAGCTAGCAGGACAACTCCCACATTCCAATGGTCATTTAGACCATCCCACGTGACACTCGAACCCAAGAACAGTGTGTACATGTTTGAGCACAAGGAGTACAAAATCTGCAGACTCAAGTGCCAAAAGAGATCAGTATGAGTTTACTTCACAATCCTTACCAACTGTGCAGGTCACTGATGAGATGTCTAAATGGGACACGAAGTCCTTTTGCACAGATTTTTTTTTTGAGGAACTAGCGTTTTGGAAATATCCAGTGCTCAGAAACGAACAGTTTCTGAGCACATTTGTGTCTTGCTTTCCTGTAGCAATGCAAACAGACACGGCTGCATCTGCTAAAAGGTTACAACTCACCATAATGGAAGTGAGGAGTTAGTATCTTTCCCCAGTTGTGCTGAACTAAACGTCATGCTAAGAAAATGTAACTGGTGCAGCATTGAGTTTGACCCTTAGTCTACAGAAACTTTTTTTTTTTTTTTTAGCTAAATCTTCAGTGTAAGGGAAACGTGTCCATGAACATGTCTCTCATTCACTCTCTATAACCTGCACAGCCTCATGCTACTGTTGGTTTCTTAAACGTTCGTAGCCCTTACTCAGGCTTTCTTGTAGTGCTGAATATAGACACAATGCCTGTGCCATCATGTAGCTTGATAACGTCAACAATCCCGTTAACAACTTGATGGCAATAGAATGCATTCATGTACACAGCTCAACCAGAATATTAAGATAATTTGGAAAACAATTTACATTACAACTGAACAAGGTGGGTAATCCTGTAAATCTGTTAAATAAAACAATAATAGCCATGTGAACACCTGCACCTGATTATAATCCCAATCAGAAATTGAGTACGTTTTGCGTCACAATGAATTTTTACTGCATTCAATGGTGGGAGGCAGCAACTGGACTGCAGAGGAGACAAAGACGTCAAAATACTTGGAAGGATGGATGTTCATAGAGCTGCTCAGGCAAATGCTTGAGCAAATGAAAACTATAACTATAGGAAATTATTATTTTGTTTTCCAACAAATTACACAGAACGCTGTAACACCTCTTTTAGCCCTTGATTTTACTTGAGTCTGCCATAATTTAAAGTAATTAAAAACAGAAGCATGACGACTGAAATCTTCAATAACTTACTGCTGTTCATTTCACTCTGACCAGAATCACATGCTGCTCATCACTGTGGTAACTTACAATAAGTGATGCATGTATGTGATTTTGAATCTGCTTACTTGTAGTGCGCATGTGCTCATAAATGGCCCAGACTTAATCTATAATTAGAATGAACTGAACCATACTGGCAAAAAAAAATCTTTGCATGTCAACAATGCTATAACTTTGATAACACTGCTACAAACGCTCTATTCCCTGAATGTCTTAGAATCATAGTTTAAACAAATAAATAAATAAATAAAAATAAGTTGACCAGCATCCACAAAGAAGGAAGTCAAAACTACCCTAGGGTCACCAGATGCTCTCCAAGGTGCTGAAGCCATCATCTTCACCTGATTTCAGTACCAGTACTTGGCACTTACCTCAGTCTCAAAGTGGGATAGACAGGGCTTTCCAATTATCCATGGCTATCAGCTACTACTGTATTTGCTCACCTTCCTGAACTGCTGGCTGCAAAGACTCCAGTATATTAAAGTGACAGTATTAGGCAGTTTGCCCTTGGACACCCTTGGTCTCTTCCCCCACAAAGTCCCCCGACAGCAGACAATCTTCTCTCTGCCTTTGTCCCAATGCTCAAAGCCATGAGAAGAGCACTGAAAACACCATAAGCTGTCTGTGTCTTTGCAGCCAACTTACCAAATAAAAAAAGCAATGATGATTGATTTCAGGAGACAAGAAAATCATTCATTTAGCTAGATAGCCCTCTTAAGTGAATAATGTATACACTGCATCAGGTGCAAAATCTTGAGAAAATCAACACCCATTTGCACAGAAATATTCTTCGTCTCTGGACAACATACTTTCTCTCACACACACACACAGACAGACACACACACACACACACACACAGACAGACAGACACACACACAGACAGACACAGACAGACACACACAGACAGACAGACAGACAGACACACACAGACAGACAGACAGACAGACAGACAGACAGACAGACAGACAGACAGACACAGACAGACAGACACACACAGACAGACACACACACAGACAGACACACACACAGACAGACACACACACAGACAGACACACACACAGACAGACAGACAGACACAGACAGACAGACACAGACAGACAGACACAGACAGACAGACACAGACAGACACAGACACAGACACAGACACACAGGATTTGACTAACCTAGAATAATTCTCTTCTGAACCTCTCTCATCTGGATCAGCATCGTCTGTGCGCTCATAACTCAGCAGGTCTGAAGGAACGTCGTGGATCTGGACACTTGGCGCATGGTTTAGCATCTTCAAGTTCTCAAAGACAGTCTGACGAATCTGCTCCAAGTACTGAGCGAAAGAAGTAAGAATGCATCACAAATGTGTCATACAAGTTCTTGTTACAGTTTATAACACTTGGTATGAATGCCCACAGGAAAAACATAAATCCATGCACAACTTCATAAAATGACAAATATATGCAATATCCTCCCCAAGTAACAGAAATTCATGAATGCTAATGTAGGCAAGCAACGTCATACCTGTCTAGAGTTCTGGTTCTCAATCCTCGTGCTGACGTCTGGATGAAGTGTGAAATCGGGAGCGAAATATTCAAAGTACTCTGCAGGGCCATTGTGCAGAGGGTTAAAGTCAAATCATTAAGAATATTGAGTGAACCTCAGAAAAGGTACTACAGGCAGTATGTTTATACCAGCAAGACACTAACAGGTGGCACACCTGGCTGGAAACACCAAAAGCACACTACTGACATGCATTACTAAGTTTTATTTCTAAAGCAGCTTGTCGAAAATCCAAGCATAAAGAAATCAGAGTATTTCTGTGTAAGGATGGATGGATAAAGGACAAGACGAGTGTGATTCCAGGAGTGTGATTCCAGTCTGAGTACATAAATGAAGCCTTTAAGGTTGAGAAAGCAAAGGATGAAAAAGAGATGAAAAGATGAAGGCCTGAATTCAGCAGGCCGGGGCTCCACATACGGATGCTGAGAAAAAGGAAGGAAAACCAAAGAGTAAACTCTGAAGAACTAAAAAGGAAGGAAAACCAAAGAGTAAACTCTGAAGAACTAAAAAGCTCGATCTATGTGAGGGGCTTGAAAACGGGAGTTTACAAAAGGACTGTGTAGTCAGGACCAGAATAACATAACACGAACACTGATATGGTCTCAGTTAAATGAACCAAAATTAAAACCACAAAAAGCACTGAATGAACAGGAAACTGTTAAAGAGATGAAAATTTAATCAGAAGGAAAATAACCGAGTATCAGGCTAAAGAAAAAAAATTGTGATAGAATAAAACATGAATTAGATCAATTACATGTACAAATATGAATGACTGAAGCCAACCCTAGCTGTCTGTGGTCATGCTTTAAACATTGGATTGACTTTTGTATAAACGGAAGCCCAGGTTAAATATAAAAAGTGATACATTCACTCTTAAGCTACTATGGTTTGCACAGAATGGAACCAAGGATGGTGAAACAATAGTAAAATGCAAGCTTTAAATAAATAAATAAAATTTAAAAAATACCCTGACATACCACTGTATGGCAGCTCATCACTAATGGACTCTTCAACTAACAAAGATGTCTCGTATGTCCTAAAATCAAACATTACAGAGGTGATTAAATTATTAACAATGACAAAAATTAGAATGTAAATAATTAACGATATCAATATTTTTAAATTGCACGTTTTATTAGAAAATGCAATATTGGTATGTTTATCCATTCTAAATGATTCATCCAAGAGCCTAGACTTAACCCACCAGCATCTAGCCACATTGCGTACAGTATAGCCTCCTCCTCCTAGTACAAGCAGAGGGATTTTGAAACTCTTCACAAACTCCACACATTCCCTGAAGGGAAAAAAAGTGCAGAGAGAGTCATTCATATTATAGGCATGTGAAAGTCAATGTTGCCAGATTTGGTGGGTTCTCGTCACTTTATGGACAATATCAAACCTGTAAATTGTTTATTAGGTCAGAATTGACGAAAATAAAGACGGAAAGAAATTTCAAAAGACAAAGATGTGCCCGTGGATCCTTTTAATATGCATGATGTTGTGTTTTGTGTCTCTTTGCACTATTGCCGCTGCACTAAGAAAAAAAATTAAATATGTAAGGAAAAAGAATATAGAAAAAGCCCCAAAAATGTAAGACTCAGCTGAACTTGGAGCTCAGCTGTTTCAAAAGGGGAAAAGTAGAAGAGAGATCAGGGCAGAATGTCCTTATGTAAAAGAGTGCCCAGTAACCAGAAGAGAGACCAAAACTCTTATCCACTTAGTTACAACCCATGTGTCTTGTTACATATATAGAATGGTAATAATAATAATACAGGTTGGCCTTGGACTATTTTATTAGACCCATGAACGGAGACCAAAATGCTTTAGATGAAAATTCAGCTACAAGTGGGAGTTATGCAGGATGTGTTTTAATGATCCTGACCCGAGATTCTTTTTAACTAAACTTGCAGTGGACATGGATAAATATAACCTCGGATCCACAAGTGACCATTGATGCCTTTTGGCTAAAAGTTGAAGAGTTAGAAGATGCAGAAGGAAATTACTATTCTTGAAGATCTGCATTTGGTAAATTCTCATCATATCCAAGACACAGAGATGAATTTTCTGAGGTAGTATCATTAGGACCACACACCCCCATCGAGAGGAGTAGGAAGAAAAAAAAAACAAAAAAACGTTATTAAATGCTATAGCCACCAGATGGCAGACATGAGCTAACAGGAAGGTTTACATCTGCCATCATGTTGCTGTTCAATTAGCGTTTTTAGTGTACTGCATGGTATTTAGCATGCTGGCAGCACTGGCTATGTTTTCACCAGAATGAGTGATCCAGAGTGTAATACATCAAGAACTTACCCATGACCACGTATGCTGAGATTGAAGCATCCCAGCCTGTCACAGCCCAGCGAATCTGCTCCACACTAAAGAAACCACAGAGTTACTAAACAAATATTTGTAAATAAGAATATAAATAAGTAGAAACTTAACAGCTTTAAAAATTCATGTTTACCTGAAGCACAATGCAGGTTGGCTGATAGAAGTCCACCACTTGCTTGATTACTGGCTGAAACAATTGTCTGTAGCCTAAAAATAACGAGAAAACTCATCAAAACCTAAAATCATATGTGCTGATCAAGAATGACGCATTTCCATAGTTTACTCATAGTCTCATCAAGTTTCCACACTAAAAATTTTCCTTCTTTTGTAATTTTCCCCCCACAGCTGAGTCAATTCATGGTGCAATGACCTAAAACATCTATAACTGTTGCGTATATTAACAATAACAACTAAAAAGTCTTTTGCTGACATGAAATTTAGGTTATTTTTGAAAACCGTTTTTGCAAGAATAAACAAAGCTTCAGAACAATGAATTGAGATTTCAATGTCAAATATGAATGATAAACCAGAAAAAGTGAAATATACATTCACATACTACAAACCCTTTACTTGTTGTTGACTGTGTGGTTCTGAATGGAAATTTGAATTTGGAAAGGAGTTGATAGTTGTAAAATTGATATTGCCATTCAATCAACATTTAGATTCTTGAAATTATTTTAAATTAATTAAAAATGAACAACTAATTTGACTCCTATGATCTACATACTGTCAGAATCCACAGCATTGTCAATAATTGGTGGGTTGTTGCTTAAAGCAGTCATGTGTGATGCCTAGGGCATCAGTTATCCAATTACCACACCAAGTTCAGAGTCACCAAGGTCACATATTTTGCCTTTTCCATCTCAAACTGAAGCTAAAAATGTTATTCTGCATGATTTATACTGTGGGGTTTGTACCCGAGCAAAACACAACTCATTATACTGTTGTGATGTTCTCCGTCAGTGCTGTGCGATGATCACCGACAGACCCCAAGTACACACCTGCTCTCTCTCATTGTGTCTAGTTTTTTGCTTTTGGCTTGACGCTGTGCCTCACATCATGGATAATAAAGATGCTCATTATTCACACTCAAGTCTCGCTCGCTCCCTGCAGGCCGTCACAGCTAATTGGTGAAGTTAATGGTTGTTCGTCAATATTGGCCTCCAACGACAAGCTAATATGATTTGGTTATCAAAATCATATCTGACAAAATTTTTAATTTATAGAATTATCTTCTTACCCCCCCCAACGAAGTCAATCAGACTCTTGCTAACAAAATGTGATTAGATTACCTCACCATTCCGTCTGGTCTCTTACTGAATATTAATAGGACTGCTAGCTGTTCATTTCCATCTTTGAAAATATCTCAGTAGTATTTGATGCACCTTGTAAAAGATATTGGGTAACTTCTATTAGCCATAAGAACAATTTTGGTTTTTAACTTTTAGTAATTAGATTACTTGCTTATGTAGAGAAAACTGGAGCAACCTCTTTAGAAGTCCAGACAAACGTTATGCAATAAGCTTCATCTGCTCAGCCACTCACTCTGATCATCAATCCCATCACGTAAAGGCACGTTCAGGCAATAGTATCGGCCGCTCTCGGCTCCCACCTCATACATGTCACCTAGAAAAGAAATCATAATGTTTAATATGTAAAGAATAAAGAACTACCTTGCACGGCTTAGTGGACCCTGCTCTTCCATGGTACTGTGCCATGCGTTGTGTGCAGATATACTACACAATGTGGACATTCTCCCCTGCCTGGTTTCCGTAACATGCATGAAGAAAAACTTCTGAAAGGACCAGAGTTTGGCACGAAAATAAACAGGACCTGACAACAATCCTTCAAATTGAAAACATGCAAGGGACTGTTGCAGAGCTACTTTTTACACCAAGTCAAAACATTGATTTCAAAGCATTACTGTTCCAATTTTGCCATCAATTCACCAACTCTCATGGTAACAACGATGGCATACACATCTATTAACATGACTGGTTTGGTATTTGGGTAATACTAAAACTAGCCTCATAATATGCAACTCAGAAACAATCTACAGTACATTTTACTGCAGAACGTGTGTCCATGGTACTGAGCACTTACACAGAGAAAGTATGAGTACGTCTACAACTTTGACCTTAAGAAGCAATAAGGGGGAAAAAAAGGATGTAACTGAATTAAGTAGCCATGATTTCTGGATGTATAGATGGAGTGTGCACTTGCTATGAGAACACACTTGGGGGCACGCTGTGCAAAAAACAGGCACCGGTAGCTGTAAAATACTGTGACTTCAAGAATGGGAGAAGAGGACCCTTGGTTATTACTAGTGTGAGTAGTCCACTTACCTGTCCCTGGAAAAAAATAGTTCCCGTACTTGTGGAAGGACACGGTCATGACCCGATCTGTGAGGTAAAATGCTTCCTGCACACCATCACCATGATGAATGTCGATATCAATATACAGCACCCGTGGGTGGTACCTGGAAAACAGGTCGGAAGGTGATTGTCAAATATTTTGACAATCTATTTATTAAATGATAGTAATTTGTTACAAATATTTAATACATTTTGGCATATTTTCAAAAGTTGTTCCAAAAAGGGGTGTCCAAACCTTTAATGTAATGTGACCAACACCAATTGCCCATTTAAAGCTCAACAGCTGTCTGTTACGTGTAGTGTCAGAAAGACAATTTGTAGTGTGTGTATTGAATACAATAACCATAATTTATACTTACTTAAGCAGCTCAAGTATACTGATTACAATGTCATTCACATAACAAAATCCAGAAGCCTGGATAACAGAAAAGGAGCAATTATACACCTTGAAAACACAGTAGGTGACAAAGTAGCACATCTGCACAACTAGTCCTACAGTAGTAAATAAAAAAAATGTATTTTAAAAGCTGTTGCTGTGTACAGGCTGGGTTTTTTCAATTTGAACAGAGGAAAAATAAAGTATATTTTTGCTTTAAAGAGGCTAATGTGGTCATCCATTAGTTCTCGTCTCTGGGAAAAACATAACACACAACACATATTACGCAAACCAAACTGCCTTACTCCTCTGTAAACATCAGGAAGGTCAGAGATCACACAAAACAAAGATATACACTGCTACAAGATGATGTTTCCTAGCCCTTCAGAAGTTTAGCTAATATGTATTTAGATTAAAAAACGAACTGTGTGGGAAGACTTAAAAGGGCTTTTAGTTGTAGGTGAATTATTTTTAATAAATACTTATTTTTAATCTTTACTGGATTTTTGCGTTTTCAGTAAAATAGCTTTTAGTTTTTCCAGTTTTTGAGGCAAAACTTACCTCAAACTTTTTTGCATGATGTAAACCTCCTGCCCAGTTGATAGCAATGTCACAGATCTACAGATAAATTACATTATTAATGTTTATTATACTATGACAAACTGTAACTACGAGAAACTTTTATTAAAATGTTTTTTTTCATTGAAGGCCTTTGGAACATATTGTACAATATGTATGTTTTGTGTCTGCAGATTGAGACTGAAAACTTAATGCAACCTTATGGTTTAACTGAGTTGCTCCTTGTAATGACGCACCAGTGTATCTGGAGCAAAACTCGAACAGACCTGGAAAGACAGGACTAAGGAAGACAACAAAAGTGCACACACACAGACAAACAAAGAGAGGGCACTCAAAATGATTAAAGTGGAACACATCATATACTAATGGAGGCAAATTAACACATGCAAACAAAACAGTAATAAAAAAAAATAAGAGAAAGATGATCAGTACTTACCAGTCATCTCCAACATTGAAGGTGTTAAGGCTCTTTGTGAAGCCTTGCATGTTATTCGGGCTCACCTTCTGCAGAAAATCTATATAGTCTTCTGAATGGAAACGACACATGTCATGTTGTGAAGCCTTGTATGGTTTGAAAACCTGTCGAAAAAGGAAAAACTGAAGCTTTGTACTGTTTGTGGGAAAAGTATTTTAATTAGTTGTATTAATCATAAAAATAATATCACTAATATTATTGTAATATTGCAATATCATCAATAATTAAAAAAAATACATATACACTATACCATCATCTTCTTATATAGGCCATAATGCAGCACAAGACTGTGGGTTAGTGACAACCTATGAGGTTTCATTGGGTGTCCAGCACCTGTAGTGACAGGGAAATGAAAATAAATAATCACTCAGATTTACTGGGGCTTATCACAGCCATGAGTGAAAGTTTATGTTGTCTACTGAATGCTGTGTAAACAAGAGTGAGCTCTTTCTGGGACACTGAATACAAGATGCATTGCATGTGAATAGTAACACTGCAGATTTAAACCCTCGGAATGCTCTACATGCTGCAATGAATAGGAAAACGTTTGAACAGTAACAGAACCCAACCTACAGAGTGAAAGTGCTAAGACTAACCACAAAGTGGTTAAGGTACATTTTATTTTTGCTATTAAATC
>JAOXYF010000010.1:9760531-9782997 GCA_028565775.1 Sternarchorhynchus goeldii
TCAGAAATTGTGTTTGGCTGTAAAAATGAAGTATATTTATTGAAATGAAAACAGAAGTCTCAAGACATTGTTTGTAGGTCAAAAGGATGATGTCCATGTATGTTCATATGTAACTTCAGTTCCAAAAATGAGTGCTTTTTCCAGTAAGGCAAACTGGATACCTGATTGTTCTTTTGGCGAGGTTCTTTGCTGCGTAGCTTTTTTTCTAAATCTTGTATGAGAGCATCTTTTGATCCCTGGATTTCTTCATCTGTAGAACGTAGCACTGGCTGGGACACGGTTTTCTTCAATATAGGTTTAGGCTGGCTATAAAACAAGACGTGGTCTTAAAGCACCATGTTTTAAACCAAGAAACAAAGGTTAAAGTAAATCCATGCTTTCCGTACTTACCTTTTGGGCATTTCCTTGTAATTTACTGACTGTGAGACCGGAGAGCAAGGCTGAGTGACAGGGGTCATATTTATGGGTTTTGGGGACATTTGGGGTCGAGTAGGAGATGGAGGAATATTATTTAGGGGCTCGCTTGGGGAAATGAGAGCTTGTTGTGAGTTCTTTGGAAGGGACCTAGGTGATGTTGGGGAATACCTGGGGGAGATGGTCTGAGGCAAAGACACAGAGGTGGACTTGGCCAGCAAAGTTGGTTCTGTAGGTAGTATAGAAGAGAGAAAAGCTGCTGGCGATGCTTCGTTGTCACAGTGAGATCTTGACAACCTAGGGATCAAAGTCACGCTGGTGCGCTTGGGGGTATGAGGAGGTGTTTGAGTAGCAGGGCTCAAAGTCAACGCAGTGGATGCAGTTGGTGAGCTGAGAGTTGAAGAGTAGGGGGAAGGGTTACTGCTGCCATTCGACTGCAGGCTGTCATAGCTTGGTGCCTGGAACGTGGGCTGAGACTGAATGAAATGGCGAGGTCGCTCATAGTTGAAGGCACATGGTGGGTAGAGCATAGGTGAGAAGGTAGGGAGGTCGGCCACTGTCTTGCTGGGACCGCTTGGTTCTGACTGGTGACTCAGTTTGCTTGTGGGAGAGAATGGCTTTGGAACAGTGTTATGGAACTCCTTCAGCGGAGATGTAGGAGTGGGGGGGACTTCGGGAGCCTCCACAGAGATCTGAGAAGCTGTGTTGTTCTTCTTGGCATATATGTGGGACTTCTCAGCTGTTTCACTCAGTGGTGGAAACTCAGGCATCCTGTGGGGAAAAAAAACTTTATTTTGAATGATTATTTTTAGATTAAATAAGCACACTCTTAGTAACATACTAGTAACGTAGCTGTAGTAGATCTGAATACATTCAGTATATTAATCAAAAGACTTTTAATGAACTGTTTAAATCAGTTTAGTTTATAATCTGATGAATTCAGTTTTTTTCACTGTATTATGGTGTCCAGTTTCATATTTGTAGATTTTAACCAGAGAAGTAACTAAACATACCATCTTAGCATACTCATAAGCTGTTATACACATGTTGTTGACAACGTTCTGTAACTTTAACTGGATTTTGGTTAGGAATAGGGTCAGGACTAGGGTGAGGGAGAGAGTTAGGATTAGGTTTTGGGCTAAGGTTAAGGTTATTGGGGTTAGTCTGAACTCTCATCGCTACTATTTGACCTTTGAACTCTTCCACATCTGCACAAACTTGACTGCTGTTGTATCCAAACCTTGATTAATTCATCTCAGTGTTACAGACAGTTTGTTGACAGTTTATTAATCATTTATACCACTCAACATAAAGTGTTACCAAAAACTGTTTATGACTGAAATTATTTATATTGAATATTTCATCAGACATAAAGGTTTAAAAGATAACTGTGTCAATAAACATTATGATAGTCTTAATACATCAACACCATTTGAAATGTGACAACTATTACAAAACAGGGAAGAAAAGACTTAGGCTATCCCCTTTGACTGTAATTGTAACTATTTCAAAACTTTACGACATAACAGCACAGGGCACTTCAAATCACTGGACTATACTGAAGTAGTACTGTGTTGTTAAAAAGTCAAGCAGCCAAAATTAGTAGGCTGAAGTAGCTGCTGACTGACACACACTGGCAGGTGCTGCACATTTAAAGCTACTCTGCCAGCAACAAAATGGATGCAGAGGGTTATGGGTAAAGCCCAAGCTTATAGACCATCCTTCAGTATTATGTGACAAAAGTATGAATAGCAATGTTCTTATATTGAGTGACTGACATGCTCTCACCTCTTTTTATTTTTTTTATATCAGAAGCAACCTACACAAATACTTAAAAAGATTCCCTCTCAAATATATGATGTGCATATTTCACAAGATTGAATTTGAGTCCATTTTATGATTACACTTGAGAGATATAACCTCATCTGTGACAGCTGACTGAGAGTATTGAGTTATTACAGCTTTATTCTTTATTAGACAACAACATTCTATTTACTAGACCTCATGTCTAATATTCCCTGTGAGAGCTAAAAAAGGTTTTAAACACACATCCCCCTTAAATATGAACTTTTATTATATAATAGATATACAGTAGATACACATGGCTTGTGACACAATGTCTCTGCTATAGGCAACAGGAGGAATGCGATTGTTTTTGTTTATTTTTTCTAGCAAATTTGTCAGTTCAGTAAAGACTATAGGTCTGAATTACAGTGTTTGGGTACCCAAGTCAAGTCGTAATTAAAGTCAAAACCAACAGTAAGCAAATCCAAGTGCTCATATACACTGAAATCTGTAAGTAATTAGCGAGTGAACTCTGTTGTTTTGGCTCCGTTCAAATTCAATTGAAGTAAAAAAAAAAAAAAAAGATTATGCACCTAAAATATAGAACGCCAGCATTAATTCAAAGATAATTCAATTCAAATTTGACAAACAGTCCTTTTGATTAGTGTTGTCCACCTGTTTGTTTTCCATTGCTAGGCTTGGCGGTGCGTTCTTGCAAGGTAAAAAAAGGTAAAATAAAAGTTCTTCTTTGCACACAATGTACAAGAAGTTGTTCTTTGCTAAACTTTATTGATTTGTTCTGTTTTTTTTAGCCCCATGAAGGACCACAAGCTGAGAGACAGCGGAGTCACAGATTCAAGTTATAAACACCACACCTACAGTTATAGGCATTTTTTCTTTTGTGCATGAACTTATTTTTACTCAACATTTATTCAATGCTCAACAAAACCAGAAAAAGGCTAGTTTATCTTTAATGTTCATTAGACGCTTTGATTCTAAAAGCCTCACTGCAAGTTTTAAAATATGTCTGCAAAGATTTTATTAGAACTTTGTCAACTGTAGGTATCTGTTTTAAATCTGCAGGAAACGTCTCTCTGTTAAAGCCAAAGGTGATGTATGGCACTTGATCACTTAATTTGATTAGATTGTAACACGACAAGATTATTAGGATAAACGTTGTTTACAATAACAGTTTACAATAACATTTTCCATCACATCTCATAAAACATAATCTGTAAGTCATCTCTTCAATGCAATGGGACATATTTGATGTATTTGCAAGTCTCAAATAACAGTCCAGTGTATAATAATTGTATTATATACACAGATATCCGTGACTTTCACCAGATCTACAATCTTCTAACTGTCTCAGCAGTTAAAGAGAATATTTTACTATCACTAGTATGGTGTGAAAAATAAGAATGCAAACATACATACTTAAGAGAGAGATTGTGCACACAGACACAACGAACAGCAAAGTGAATATCAAATATGATTACTTGGAACTTGTACACATTGGTAATCACACTGGAAAAGGCTTGAAAAAGTCAGTACAATGAATTCCTTTTGAATGTAAAATGCGGGCAGCATCAGACTTTTTTTTTTTCTTATGGATGTTATGGAAAACAATATCATTAATGCCATAAAAGTGAAAAGAACTATAAGATTTATTTTCCCTTCAACTGTGTGCATATATGTATAGAAACGTGTGTACATGACATGCATATGATCAATTGTATATAGATTAAATAGATAATTAGGGTGAATGATGTGCAGTGATTTCAGTCAGAGAATCATTTAATGGTGTGAAGTCAGTATGGCTCACAGCTCCGAGCCTCATAGAATAGGCCAACTGTGTAATACTTCGGTATAGCCTAGATATTTTAAGAAGAAGGGAAATTGTATCATTGGGTATTTGTATATATTGTATAGTGCATGAAAGAAGATGTAAGGTTTCCACTGCATCACTGAAACGGGAAAAATACTAATGGATCAGCCACATCTCAAAACATTTATTAAATACTATGTTAAACAAAATATAGTTTTATTAGACAAAAGTTAATACTAGCTGAGTACAAAAAAAGCCACTGCCTTATCCAACAAGCAACTCATGTAATGCTGACAATGAGATAACAGCATAATTACTGACCAGACACTCAAACACAATGCATGAGTGTACTGAAAAAGATTTACTGAACGTGCTGGACTGTAAAGAGATGTGCAACACCCAGCAATAACTCCATGGTTCTGGTAATTGTGCATAAGCACTAACAGACACACACACAGATATTGCTACAGTGTAGCAATAGACACAGTCAGCATCAAGTGTGCAGAAAAACCAGACAGTGTTAAGACTAGACAAGATTTCACGTGATGTACAGTGGCCATGCATGTGAACCATTTCTAGGGAGGCTGACCAATGAATGAATATTAATGGATTACTTAACCAAAAAGACAGTTATGCTGTGTTAACAAAGACCACGGCCCTTTCTAACAAACTTCAAAGTACGGTCAACAGCACAGCATGTTTGCAACACACAGTAAGTGATTTTAATTGATTCACTATATTACCCTACATAGCTAAAGTTATCATAAGCAAATATTATCAGTATGGTTGGAGGTAGATTTTACAGTGTACTCCCGCATTATATTAGAAAACAACATCTGTTTCCAACCTGTTTCCAACCTCTGTGTCCCTTGTTTAAAGCAAACATATTTCATATACTAGTATTTACAGGAATGAATTAATGAATGATGAATGAATGAAATGACTCACTAAAGGAAAACAAGCTACAGTCTACATTAAAGATGACAATGTTTACTGAATAATAACTATAACTGATGCTAGAACTTCTGAGCTATAACCATCATGATAATCAGTTATTCTCAGTTACCCTTCAGTACACAATAGTGTTGTGTATATTACAGCCACTTATCCAGATATGCCCGTGTAAATATATGTAAAGTGAAACTGAGTGTCGAATTGTTTCTTCTTAAAGATATCTTTTCATAGAGATGAAGGGCTAGAATGGTCTAATGGTTTAAAGGTACATTACATCTACCCCTGGAGTCAGATTCTAAAATAAGATTCTGACAGCACTGCTGCACCAGCTATGGCTAGAGGGTCGTTTATATTTCTTGACATTTCTAAATGCCGATCATTTCAACAAATCATGAGGTAATGACAGGGATTGTTAGAAAGACTTTGCCTTTAACTTGCTCAGTAAATGCCCTGTGCTTCAAGAATACGGAATAAGTATAAATTAGAAAAGAGGAGAGGAGGAGAGGAGGAGAGGGTATGTAGTAGTTTCCAGTACTCAAAATTAGTAACTTGCATCCCAAAGCCTAAATCACATTGCAGAGTGTGAGATTACCAAGGTTACAGAAGGTAACCTAGACTTAATCTGAATGAATTCTTTCTCCCTATGTGTACCATAACATAAACGAGAAAACAGGAGTGCTCCACTTTGTCTTTGTAATTGCAAAGAGCATTCACAACTGCCTACATCTTGATAACCACGAAACTAATCCACTGACTCCTCATGTTTTCATAATTTTCATGACTTTATTCCAGGATGTTAGTATGCTAACAATGCAAGGGAGTTAACCAGTTCAACAAGCTTCTATCATGTATCCTCATACAGTTTATTCACCAGCCAGTAAGATCTTTTCTGCATTTTAAATAAATAAGGAAAAAGGCTATGAGAAAGTTGACAGCTGAAAGATTTGTTGTGAAGCTCTCAGTGAACGTCAAATCTATTCTCCGTTTATCTACTTTACAGCATTCTGCAGCATATAGGGAAACCAAAGAAAACACCAAAATGTCACTTCAGCCTTGGTTAGTTTGTAATAAATCTGATCTTACCTGTACTTAAAGGCTATGCAACGATCCCCTGTGCTTAGTTAGACAGTACAGCTGTCTGAGGAGGACCTCTGGCCAGTCAGAGAAATGCCTGTCACATCACAGAAGCATGTGGGGACTGCGCACGTCTCCCTTTATTTCCTTTCACCAAGGCTGTGTGACGCATTAGCAGTTGTGACCACTCAAGAGTTTTGAAGAGTTAATTTTGGTGCTGTAATCTGACCTGCCTTTCTCTTTCCTCACGCTACTAACTTCAAATGGTGTCTCTGGGAGCTCATACATTAAACAAAGTTCTGAATTCTATTACACGTTTGTACATTTTTCCATATATTGTAATTATTTCCAGCACTTAGTTATTCTGCAAGGCAATTAAACATTTTTAATTCATGCAAAACTGTGGCTTCTGGCATGTTGGAATTAAACAGGATTTTATAAACAGATATATGATAGCTATATAGATATATGTAGGACAGTGTCAGACAAAATCAAGATAAAGTGGATTTTTGTTTTAAAAGACAAGTATAAAAATCATATCAAAATAAATCTGACAAAAATAAATAAATAAATTAAAAAAAAAAATGACCAGGTAAACTGTTGAGGTCTATGTTTGCGTCACACAGCCAGGAGACCATTCAGAAACAGTTCAGCCCAGTGCTAGCAAGTCAAGGACATTCATTAGGTCATGTATGCAAAACTGAACAGCTAGCCACTCCACGTGCACTATGCCATCCTGAGGTGTAAGCAACTGATTGAAAAGGTAAAGTGATTGGTTACAGGTGCCACAGAGGAAGCAAGTATTAACACTCACCCTCCAATGTTGACAGCTGTCATTTGATAGCAGAGAAGTGTGAAGAGCAATTGATAAGAATTAGCTTGAATTAGAGGCTGAAGGCAAATGATTAGGGTGTGTATGATATGGAAGAGTTTATTTTTAAAATATGAGGCTTCAAAATAACATCAGATAACTGAGTTGCCTAATAGGAAGGACTTGAATTGCAGGTGCATTTATCAGAATGATTTAGTGTGAAGTAGAACTGCCTAGAAAAGAACGGCAAATGGCAAGACGAAAAAGACTATTTTCCACTTTTTCTCCACAGGCACCACAGTGATCTCAAATTTGTACAGATAATGTCTGCATATACACTCAACATACACCTCTTGTTTACCACACCACAACACAACAACCTAAAACTAAAAAAAAGCAAACAAGGCTTCTCTCTAAGCCCAAGGTTTGTTTGCTGGGCAAACTGGACTTAACGGGATCCACTCAACCAGAATAGTTGCGCAATTCAGTTGCTACATGTACATGTACATATCAGAACTATGTGTTCCTGGCCCACAAAATTTGGAGACTTTTATTGTTTGATAAAGGAATGTGTAGGGGAAAAAAAATAAAGAATCAAAAATGCAGAAGGGTGTAAAAGGTAAAAGTTGGAATGTGGATGAGGTGAAATGTGACTGAGAAAACAATAAACGCTTAAAAATGACCTTTAAAAACATAGTTCTAAAGGGACGAAGATTTTGTAAAAAGCTGCAATGGTTAAAGTTGAGGTATCCAGCAAACATTTAAATGTTTTAAAGTGTAAGCTTTCTTACGTGGACAGATCTGGAGCTGTTTCTGCTTCAGGGCTGTCGGGCCATTCTGGAGGGGGTATACTTGCCACATCCTTTAGTAATGAGGGGAAAGTGTCCTGCTCTCCAGTTGTTTCAGGAGCATTATTACCATCTGCTAAAACCTCAGCTAGGTCTGGAAATGGACAAAATCTGTCATCACGTTTGGCTTTCTTTCTACTATCCTTACAATGATCAAATTGGTACTGTCTTTTCAAAATTACCTGTGTATACCTCCAGTAGAGCAGTGCAGGATATTGATCCAAACTGATTCGCAGCTACACATTTAAAGATACCAGAATCCTCAGGGTAAGCCTCTGTGATCACCAAGGTGCACAATTCCTCTACAACACAAGAGAAAGGAGAAAGTGAGTCACTGGAACATACTGTTATAACTCACAGGAAACAAAGAAAAAACCATACTGTATACTGAATGTTGGCTACCTTGAGCTCATTTTTCTTATCTACATGAATTATCTTCATTAGATAGAGTAAGGGAACAACTGTCATCTGAAAGAGTTAATATATTAACAATCACTGATACCTAAAATGTATATATGTACTCTTGATCAAATATACTTGGAAACAAGTCTGATAATGTTAGTTTTATTATTTTTCTCACCTGGAACAGCTGTAGAACTTGCTTCTGCAAAGGATAAGTAAAGAAAGGACACTTAAAGTTCAGACAAATTTATATGAAATGTTATATCATAAATGGTATATATCTATGTACGTACTGTTAGTAATCATTAGGTTAAGTTTAAACTGAAACTATCATATAATTTTAGTTCATGCAGTCAGTATGGGTATAAAAATTAGTCTTTTATTCTCAGAGGCAAATATTATTGAATAAAGAAAGGTTGTAAAGTAAAGCAGGCTTGCACTGCTAAAGAATTCATTGTTCTTTTTAATATAAAAGTTTTATTTCTGATCTTTGACGCATGTTTTTTTTTTATAACACAGCAGTTTTTTGTAGATGTTTTGTAGATGTACACATGCATAAGCCAAATATCCTTATTTGGTGCTGAATGTAATAGGTCATTAATTGTTGACAGTTGGTGACATCATACCCCAAGCCAAGTCAGCATTGGTGTCCCCACACCACCTCCCTGTATCATGTCCCCACACCATCTCCTTGTACCATGTCCCCACACCACCTCTCCTGTACCATGTCCCCACACCACCTCTCCTGTACCATGTCACCACACCATCTCCCTGTATCATGTCCCCACACCACCTCCCATGTACCATGTCACCACACCATCTCCCTGTATCATGTCCCCACACCATCTCCCTGTATCATGTCCCCATACCATCTCCCTGTACCATGTCCCCATACCATCTCAAAACAAATATATGAGCTCTGAGCTGCCAAGATGAAATGTAAACATCTGAACTTTTTACTGGCATCTAGTAATTACAGTATGGTAAATTACACTTGTACAGACATTTTGTTTTCAACTGGACCTGCTATAAATATTCCTACCTTCATTTTTTATGAATTGTTGGTTAATAATGAAATGCTTTAATTATGAAATAAATGTTACTGTCTGCCATTAATTTTGGATGTGCCACTGGTAATTAGTTACAACTGTTCCTAGTACAGTGATAAGTAACACCACTTACTTTTCCTCAGAATGCGGAAGTCTGCAGAATCAGGGATCTGCAGGCCCTCTCTGTACCAGGACACTTGGAGTGGGGGAGTCCCCCTGATTCTGCACTCCAGAACTACCAGCTGCCCCTTCACTGTGCTCACATCATGAAGACGCTGTGGAGACAAAACCATGCCCAAGTTTTATGTTTGCAGAGTGAAAAAAGCACATTCTGTGCAACCAGGTGTAAATATTTGAATTGCTAAAAATAATAAATTTTACCATGTTACCTTGACAAATGTGGGTGCCACTCCACCGTTACCTGTGTGTTGACATATGGTCTGTGTCTAGAGTATAAAGAAACCAGTGCAGTATTATAAAAACATGGTTTTGACCATTTTACAGAAAATCTGTTTTTTTTCAAATTTAATGTTAGTTTATAGACAACAAAGATAAATGATCTGAAATATGCTATAAATATATACTATACTGTAAATATATAATATATGCTATATTATATCAGTGTGTGTTTGTGTTTATGTGTGTGTGTGTGTGTCTTGGGGTTCTGTCCATACTGGGTGAGGGCTGATGCAGAGAGGCTGCACCATGCTGGAGTGCCTCTGCTGGCACACTGCACTGGATGAAGAAGAGGAAGAGGAGTAGGAAGAGCTCTCTCTGGAACATGAAGAGATGGTCAGGGACATGGTGGATGTCTTCTTCTGGATCCTGGAAACACGCGGGACATTTCCAGTGACATGATGAGACAGTATGAGGAGAACAATTGTTGATTTTTGCTGATTGAATTATTGAACCTGTTGATTACTGTGAGAGTGAGAGTGCTTGGTGTCTGTTTTAAAGTAATAATGATTCAGTTTTTGCTATTGTTCAGCACAAGGCAATGCCATGCTGTTTTGCGCATATCCCAGCTTCTCTGGAAGCTGGAGGCAGATGTTGTACAAATCACTCAAGTTCAAAGACTTAAGGACCTTGCTCAAGCTAGGAGCTGGGACTTGAACCCATAACCTTCCAAAGTGGACCAATGATGGTGATTTCAAATTCCCTTTGCATAACAAACAGACAATAATATAGAATTAGTTTGGTAAGAGTACTTACAGACAACAAAATTGGTAATACAAGTCCTCTAACGTTACATAGATTTTCTTGTTACTCTGCTACAGCAGTCACATGCCATCATATTAATTTGCTAACATTATGATTGTGCCAAGCACAAAGGTTTGACATCAAACCTGAGCACATAGTTGCTCCTATGTAAGAGGCATTGAACTTGCTGATTCATAAACACATAAATATTATAAGTAAATATTTTTATTACCACGGACAAAGCTTGTCTAGACTTAGGACAGCTACTCATAACATTACTGCAATATAAATAATTAATTAACTGTGATATTTAAATTTATACATATTCTAAAGATTCTTTAATATTCTTATTCTTTAATATTTGCATTCATTTTATATTTAATATATAGTGTATTAAACTGTATTTGAAGTACACAGTATTACTGCTTTTACTGCTGGATGCTTTTACTAATGCCTTTAATTACTATGGGCACATTCACTTACTGTAGTTACATCCACCTCCATCCACAAAGATACCTCTTGCTTTTAATTCCATACTTAGCCAAATCCATCTTCCATCGCACTCTCAGTTCTTTGTGTGTGTTTGTGTGTGTGTAGATAAAGAGAGCTATCTCTTACTGTGCCATACTCCAGTTGTCTCCAGGGGATGCTGATGAGCCTACTTGGTGCTACCTACAAATATCCACAGAGGCGTCATTATCTCAGACTGACGGTATGTTGAGCACCATGTTCTTAGCATTAGGGAATAATGAGATATAGAATGTGATCAGCAATGTTGTCCAGATGTTGCTTCTTTGCTCACTAAACTCTTAAGGATGTTTTTTTTCTGAACTTGGCTGTGATATAGAATTCACACAAACATCCTGGAAATCTCAAGCTTTTACTTTGATGCACTTTTGGATTAGCATCTCCAAAATGCCAGGAAGTGTTGATGTAATTTCCATTTGCACAAACAGCAGAAGAGTGAGTTAATGAAGCAAAATGTGAGCTGTTGACACAATTTAGCCCAGCTTGGTGCTGAATAAATGCTAGAAGCTCATGCAGTGGGGGGGGGATCATCACTTCTTTGCCCTTTACCCTCCCACACCACACAATTCAGCTTCCCAAATTTGAAAGCCAGCAACATGACACCTCAATATGCAAAGCATGAAGACTCATGTGGTACTGTCCCTAAGGGAAACAGAACGTATTTGTCTGCAAAACAAACAAACACGCAAGCAAAATAGGAAAATGGAGGCCAGCACCAGATCAGAACTGTATGTAAAATGTATGTTCAAATATATCTCTGTATTGATAGAATGTTATAATAAATTTCATATAAATCCACATGCTTTTTATATACTCTTGAACCAATGAAAGACTCCTAAAACCAGACGGCTTGTTCAAGAATGTAACAAACAGGCATTCAGCAGTTAAATTAATCTAGTATTAAATGCAGGCCTACAGACATAGCAATACCACACATCCTATTTACTTGAACTCTTAAAGAGCTGCTAGCGGCAAATATAAGAGTGTATTCCCTTGAACTCTATAAGAGTGACTCACAGCAACATTCTCAGTGTAATGCCCGTCATGCGATCCTGCTTGCTTAAAGGCCCTGTGCTTGCTGTGAGGTAAGGCAGAGTGGACCAAGAGGAAATCTGAGCAGAGAGCAGGGCTAATTTTGTTGCCCTTCTGCGTGTTGCATTTAGAAACACGTGGTGTGGGGTAAATCTTTCCCCCCTGTCCTGGAATGTCACCGACTGTGACAACGTGGCTCACAAGTTCTGTGAGGCCTTTATTCTAGTGACCCCTTAAGTCCTTTAATATCTGTTATACAGAAGGTGGACAAAATAATGCACTCCATATAAAAAAGGATCATAATCCAAGATATTTAAACTTATAACCATGAACATATGTACAAACTACTTTTAATTTAATAATGTTAACGGTGGTGAATCATGTGAAGGCATGTAAACTGTAACACAAACATTTTGTTTTTGTGAGGGTTATTTCAGTGCAACAATTTTGGGGTAATAACAGACAACAAACAAGCTAATCAAAGAGGCAGACCTTACATAGTGATGACAGAACTAAAACCTGCCAAAATAATAAAATGGCTCAAACATGTAAACCATAATGTAAACTGTGTATTATAACATTTATAAATAAGATTTCTGCTATTTGAAACTGGCTGTAACTAAATTCAGTGCTTTAATAATAATATCATACAATATTGTCACAACCACAAACACGCCTCATTAAACCAGAGAAGAAGGAACCTCTTAAAACTGCAGAAGACAGTACTGAAGCTGCTCCCATTACTCTGAACACAAAATGCAAGACCTGACTGCAGATACATCTCTATGCATTATGTATTAGTTTGTCTAACTAATAAACACTAACATTTTGTGTTTAATTTAAGGGTCTCCGTTATGGGACACTGCAGTGTTAATGACAGTTCAAATGGGAGGATTGGTGGTCTGCATTCTTTTTAAAACAACTAGGATGTAGCAAGATATCTGACACATGTATAATGTGCAAACAAATAGTTCACTTTATCATTAGTGTAAATTAGAGTGTCAAATGTTATATTACTAAAAGAGCTTGTGAAGCATATTACTACATTTATCAAAATGTATGAATTAACTAAATATTTAATCATCAATATTACAGTGTTTATATCATGATCAAGCATAGACTGGTTGTTGGGATAATGACTGTATTAGTGATATGATTTGAGATGAGATGTCAGTCAGTAATTATATATACAAACAGCTTCAGTATGTGTATGTATTCAGAATGTATGTGCTTAGTTTGTATATATATTCAGTATGTATACAAACAGCTTCAGTATGTGTATGTATTCAGTATATATGTGCTAAGTTTGTATATATATTCAGTATGTATACAAACAGCTTCAGTATGTGTATGTATTCAGAATATATGTGCTTAGTTTGTATATATATTCAGTATGTATACAAACAGCTTCAGTATGTGTATGTATTCAGAATATATGTGCTAAGTTTGTATATATATTCAGTATGTATACAAACAGCTTCAGTATGTGTATGTATTCAGAATATATGTGCTTAGTTTGTATATGTATTCAGTATGTATACAAACAGCTTCAACCAGACAACCCAAGCACTGGCACAGGTGGCATGCTGACATCTAAGACCATGCAGATCTACCATGACTTCATCGACCAAACTTTGGACTATGTCAAACTATCTTAAAGAAACTTCTTATAATAAATTGCCAATGTTTAATAACCCCAGTTAGTACAAAAAATGTAATTTCTATCCCAAAATCACAATCAATTAAAAATGAAAAAAGTACAAAATAATTTTCTCCTCATACACTAAAATATGTAAAAACAACACCAAGAGCTACAATGACTTGGAAGAAAGATCTTAATCAAAGGCATAATACAGTTGCACACAGTCTCATGTTAACCAATAAAGTAAAACTCTAGGGCTTTAAACAAAAATAGTAATTGAAACCCACAGCAAGAGATTGTTAAAGAACAGTTTTTTTTTCTCACTGGGGTTCTGGGTCTAGATGTGGTAACTAGAACATATAGCTAGAACATAGCCCTTTATTAAGATGGAAAGGAAAACACAAACAACACTTAAATAATAATAGAAAAATCTTAAAATCTGTTCTAAAATATATGGGGAGCCAGTGAAGGCATGTAATGTGATACTTTGTTTTGGTGAGTATGAGGATTTTGGCGGCAACATTCTGAACATGTTGTAAATTATCCTTAGGTAGGGTTAGATAAAAGAACATTACTGTAATGCAGCCAAGTTAAAATGCATGCATTTCTCACTAGAATCCAGAAAGTGCCATAAAGATATTACTGAGGTTATTCAGATATGCCTGATATGGCTATTGTAAAGGAACCAAGATAACTATCAAATATCAAATATATCACTTATATTCTTGCTGCCATTTTCGACATTAACAAACAGGGTGCACAAACAAATGAATATATATTTTGTCTGTTTTAGCTGTTCTTAATCTTGTAGATAATAAATGCATGAGCAAATATTATCTACACAATCAAAAATTATGTGGGCTTTCAATGTCATCTATATGGAAGGCAGCAGTGAGTTATAGGAGAACCAAGATAGGCATGCTACCTGAGTCCCTGCTAACTCAAATCACTTTGAGAAGGTGTTGTTTCAGTGCTATTGGAGGCCTAAAGATCATGATATTTCATTAAGCTTTCTCACTCTCTTCCTCTCTTTTCTATATCTAACAAACTCATCTCTTATAATTTAATGTATATATGATTTCTAAAACACACTGAAAAAAAATTAGCTACAAGGAAGAACCAAAATTGAGAAGAAGAATATAACAAGACCAAAAGAAATGTAAAAGAAGTAAAAACACATGTTCAAAACACGTTTTTACTAGCTAAGAATAGGTATTGCCTGTAGCACGTATGATATTTGATAAAAATGTTTACACTATTTTCTAGCTAAAGTGAATGTAAATCTGACTAATTTACTGAACAGAAAACAGTGCCAAACAACAACTTTTGTTCCCATTTTATCCTGCCATGTTTGATTTTCCAGAAGGTAAGAAAAACCCACAGAACGCTTCACTGTCCCAGTTCTTTTGGAAATTGTTTGCACTTTTAATACGATCCCATCTGCTGTATGAACACTTTGCCAGTCATTCTAAATAGGTGCTTAACTACAAAATGAAAATCTTGCTCATTATTTGCAAAGAAAAATGGTAAAACGATGGACATGCAGGCATGTTGGTATATGTTACTTAAGCCATCATTTCAAGCATACAAGTATATACAATATTGGACGTTTCATAATTTGTCATGTTTCCTCTGGAACCAAACACAAGTACAATAAGGGACATTTTCCCCCTTTGCAAGCAACTTAAGCATGGCAGCTTCTAAAGAACAATCCCATATACATTCCCTCCAAGCAGTTACATCCAAATACGCTTCCTTTATAAGAGACATTCCAGAACACCCCATGCAAAATCAGTATCCTTACTGCTATGCCTCCTTGCGATATAGGAGCCAGTAACAATCCCACTGGGATGAGTGAAAAACCTGAGAGCACAGTGTCAATTGGCCCACCTTAGTGCACTCCTTCCTCTTACTAGCAGACTGTATGGAGTGAGATAGATTAAGACTGGGGGGCAGGGGCAGTAAAACTGAAGGCGAGACACGGATGGCACCTTTACTGCAGAGTCTGCCTGAGTGGGGTGAGACAGTGTGAGAAAATAAGGAAGTTAGCGCCAGAGTCCTTCTCGGGTTACTGCTCCCTTACCCAACACAGCTGACTCCACAGTTGGAGAGTAAAGAAATCACTTGGCTCTCAAATATAGCACATGTCCATACACTTCTTGCTACATAGACTGAAATAGCTGGTGGAACATCCTGCAATGCAAGAGCGACTCCCTCTGGCTAAGTTTAGTCTTGCTGTTTTCATAAATGAAGTTCATCAAAAAAAAAAATTTGGTTTTTATCGTCATTTAAGTTTTCACTTTCTACCCACAGGTTGCTTTCCAAACAAATAAATATCTCAATCAATCAATAGATAGATAGATATATCAATAGATAAGTGTTGACTGAGAAAAAATAAGTGCAAAAAATAACGGCACTTTTCAAAATCTCTTCAATTACACACACATTAGAAAATCAATATATTTTCGTATATGTTGTAGATAATTTTTGCATTAAGGTACTAAGGACCTTGTATTTTTTAAGGGTAAAAAAATCTTTGACATTAATGGTTCCATAAGTCAGCATTGAATCCATTAAGTTGTCAACCTGCCAACCTCACTAAGTGTATCTAGAATTAATCGACTGGCATGGAATCGATCATTTCTTCGTGGCAATGGGGAACTCTTCAGTCTGCATCAGATCTGTGTTTACCCTGTCAGGTGATTTAAGGCATTTTTTATGAATCCAGCATGGAAAGAGTATTACTGATAACTTTCAGTAGAGCTGGAACGTCCCCAAATGTGTTGCCTTTCTAGATGGTAAAATGTGATCATCCAGGCCCAACCCACTCTGGCTCGCTGAACTACAACTATCAGTGGTCTTTCGGCACTTGTAAATACAGACTAGAGATGAGTATGGGCTCTCCCAGTCATTCCCAGTCTAACGTAATAAACACAATCAATTCTATTTTTATTGCGTCTTGCTAAGTGCACACTTAAGGTTTCTAGTCTTGATTGTGGATTTATCAAAGGTGTGCAGGCACAAAAGCCTTGAAGTGTGTTAGGATATATGTTAAGTTTTTGATACAGTCAGTCAATCCATTTTTTAAAACTTTATTGTTGGTAACGTTCATGAGATGATTATGTAAATTCACTTCAAGATCTTTCCACTTATTTATCTAGTCTTGAAAAATGGCACAAGCATTGATACTATTAATGTTCACTTTTGCATATAAATTTTTGTTTTTGCCACAAATAGCCAATCATAAATACTTGCATATCAAAAAACTAGTTATACACTTTCCCAATGGGTAGATTTTGCTGAACTTTAATTTTATGCAGATGTTCAAATTAAACAATGACTCATGCAGTAAACAATCAAGAAATAAGATTAAATGCATAAGCACAATACAGTAACATGATGCTATAAAAACATCACCCAAATGGCTCATTCAATAGTTGCACTACTGTAAGGAGTAAACGTAAGATACAACACATAATACATATTTTGCTTTAAAGTAGATTGTTAAGCAGTTTACATCAAATAACTGCAATAATGCAAAAGCGTATTTGTTCTGATTTATTACACTATACACTTACTATACTTTACATAAATGACATAGAAAATATCTATAAAAGAGTGCAAATGGTATGTACATTCACTAATGTACAAACAAATCTATAACAAAAGTTTAATGTAAACACTATCAGTAACTCCCCATACTTTTCATCAAATTTACCATTTTATTACTTCTTTCGGCATCTCGGATAGATGAAACTGACACTGTACCCCACTATGTTGAAATCTTTCACTACAAAAGAAAAAATGACTTTCATTAACATGTAATTTGTTGCAAAACTGTTTTTTTTTACTATACTGTACTTTACTATAAAGTAAAATATCAATGTGCTTCTTAACTAATGGCATGTGTTGTTACTTATAGGTGTTAAGATATGTTGCACATGATCATGGTTGTATAGCAAGTGGATTATAAATTAATACAAATCTAGGCCTAATTTTGTTTTTTAAAGTGCACATAGTCTACAACTTATGTTTAGTCACAGTTTTCTGTACTAATACTTGATGGTAACTACTGACATGGGATTTTTAACAGTTTAATATGTTCGCTCTGAACATTCTTTCTGTCTTTTTTATTAGTTTCTTTGTTCTTTCTTTCTTTCTTCCTCATGTCCTGGTAATTTTATTCTGTCACATCATCTAACAAGTTTTTACAAAGTGTTTAACAGTTTATACACTACACAACAGGGTCAAGCGAATTTGGCCTCACCTCCCCATTGTCTAATACTGCTTTCCAAAAACTGCCTTCACAACACGGCCTTCCCGGTACCTCTAGCAATGCTTTCCCAATAATATCTTCTATATCGGGATACATTTAGATTTACTGCACATATAACAACTGAATAATTAACTCACTCTGCATTTAATCTGCAAAGCCTATATATCAGTGATCCATAAAGGCTTTTCGAAAGGCCATACAGACTCATCAGTGTTGTGGTATTATAACCCCTTTGTTCAACCTCTACTCATTTAACACACAATACAAAGCAAGTCAGAGGATTCATTACACACAAAGGCAACTACATTTCATGTGCCTGATATACAACATGTCAGTACTGGTATTTGTCTGAGGTCTGATGCTACATTTGCTGATTTGGCCCTCTTCATTCTGAAACAGGTTTTTTCTACCATGTTAGGTCTTTGGCCACAGCATCCTTCTCTTACAGCTTTACCCTGGAAGCTTTGTTTACCAGAACAAACTACTCTAGCTTTCCATTATATGTTCAACAAATGCAAAAAATCCCCAAACAACAATATTAACTGTTTTCCATTGTCAGATCATGAGACATGCACATAGAAGAAGCCAATTAGAAAATCTATGTCCAAAACATCACCTTATTACTTAGCTTGCGTTAAATTTGAGATACTTGGAAGCATGTTGTTATGGATATGCAAAACATGGTCAGATATACTTATGTTGCATTAACAGCATACATACATGTGCTCTATGCAGACTGCATATGAATGACTTAACAACAGCCTAAATGTTCAGTCAAAAGAGCTGCTTCACTTTTTATCTTTATATTTTATTTATATTTATAACCATTCATAAATTGGTTGCAGATATGTCACCAGGCTCACACTTCTCATAGTAATAAATTTGTGAAAACATGACTGCTGTGGTAGCATGTCTCTTGAGCAACGATAATAAATGGGGAATGTTCATACACAGAATGCCATTTTATGGCTTACATCTACTCAAGATAAATTACTCTTAAATAATTAAGGTAAACATTCCAACTTTCTTTAGATGTGTTTGTATGGTGGGGCCAGTTAAATTTATAAGACATTTAAAAAGTACATTATACTGTTACTGTATGTTCCAGATCCCACAGTGAAACAAACAAACAAAAAAAATGCAGAATGGATACACAGTATTAGTAGTGGTATGATATTTTCAATGTGTTAATGAATATTTCAGTGAGCAACTCGGCATAACAAAATACATATGTTGATTGCAAGGATTTGGAATGTAATATCTGGCATCCCAAGTAACTACCACAGCTGTCAGTTAGCTAATACATATCAGTCCTACTTTAACTCTGTTGGGTGTCATGGTGGATGAAGTCTTTGATTTGTTTTACAAACACATTTTAAATAGAATTTATTAATCTATGATCTTATTTGGAAGCAGCTATTATCAATATAGGAGTATGTAATTCAGCTTAGTAATATAGTCTGATTATTAAATCTGATTATTAAAACAATCAAGTATAAATAACAATATTATCTAGGAAATTTAGACTGGGTGGAATGATTGATGCGCTTTCATGATTAATTTAAATGAAAGGTTTCCCAAGTTTATTTGTGTTCTGCCCTGAGCAAAGCTCTTTTTCAAATTCAAGAAATCACCAGTTGAAAAGGGAGTTCTGGCCCAGTGTCATGAAGTAAATCTGACTGCTGCCGCCTGACTGGACAGAGGCGAAAAAGACCTGCAAAGAGACAAAGAGTTTGAAACTTTCACATCAGCAGGCTTTGAAAACTTTGGTGGAAAAAGGTTAAACCACCTTCCCCTAGCTAGAAATGTAACAAAAAATGTATTATACATTACTATTTAACATTCTGCCATGTGCATAAATACTACATAGACATTTAAGTCTGCTTATGGGGCCAATCCCAGGTGACATTTTTGTCAGTGTACTTTATATAGTTATAACACATTATTGGGTTATAACATATTATTGAGTATTAACACGTTATTGAGTTTCTACAGAAATGAAAGTAAGCATTGTGTGCACAATATACACAGAACATTAGTATGATACATGAAAAAATTAGTATGATCATGAAAAAGGTCAGCTCTTTAAAAATGTTTGCATTCTTAAATACAACTATATGTAATATTTTAGTTTAGTATATGTTTAGTACATGTCACATAATGTGTTCAATTAGTTTAACTTTCTTGGCATTGTGCTCCTATCCTAAAGCACAATGTGATTCTATCTTAAGTACATAAACACGAATATTTAAAAGATGTATACAACATTACAGTTCTTTCAGGGACGTCTATTTACAACAGTACCTGTTTACGACACTTTCAATCATCAATAAAATTATAAACAATAGTCTTTTTCTAAATTGATCATGAATAGATACATACAGCTCTAGATATGCAACTATAAATAGGTGTGGAGACAAAATTATTATACCTTATCATTTCTCTCACATAGGAACTTAAGTTTCTGAGCCTTTTTATGCATGAAGACTCCTTCCAGGTTTCCAGTGTCCGCTGCTCTCAGTTCAATGGCCTTGTCTCCCCAGCCCATGACTTGGTTCGACTGAAGATAGGCTGTGGTCACAAAATAATTTAACAAATTACAAAATCATCACATTTTACTATACATGCTCTACTGGTTCAAATATTTCACTTTAGTAAACATGACAATTTTTTTTAATAATCTGGGAAGTTTACATTCACAAAAAATATATAATATGCCACACAAAACAGTGTTCAACAATAGAGATGGCATGTTTTTAGAGACATTTAAGTGAAAACCCATTGCACTAAAAATCGACTTCCATTATAATAAAACAAGCAACATCTGAACACATTTCACTTAAAACTTAGCTCATACAGAAACACAAATAACTAGTTATTAACTGATTATAGAAAAGTTTATACAGCTACAGCATCTTGAAAAGAGACAATTTTAAGAAGAATAAAGATAATCAAAACCAAAGAAAGCTACACTCAATTAATGTTTAATAGTTAATGACCTCCCAACAGAGGCAATACAGAGACAAAACTGGTTTGAGAAAAAAAAAAACTTTGCTAAGCAGCTCATGGTGAACATGGTCAATTGCCACTTCAGTTCGGTTTTTGCGTAGAAAGCAACCACAGGCAAACACTTACTTTCACACTACTGCCTGTCCCTGCTTTGGTCCAATTATTACACTTGTGTCAAATAAGGGGAGGTGGAGACTAGGGGAGAATATAAAATAAGCTGTTCGTCTACGGTTAAGCTATTATTCCAAAGGTCCATTTATGCAGCTCTTTTGCAGCTGTAACCCAATATTTTAATTAATATTGGCACTTTACAGTCTTTTCACATAAAGTTGTGTCTTAATCTGCCACTTACATCCTGTATTAACTTATGTATTTGTTCTAAGGTTGTGAAGAACAACACAGAATTGCTTCCTTCAAAGATGCGGACTGCAATTTCGATATTCTTGTGATATTCCTGTAATTTCACCATACTATTTCACTCATTAATATGTGTGTGGAAATGTCAGTTTATTTGAGACAAAGAGTCAGATAAAGTTAGTCACCTTTCTATTATATCACCTTATTTCTGGATTTCCAGTGTAACACTACATGGAGTGATTTACTCTTTGTCTCTGCTGAGTAAAATGTGTTTACAAACCAAATGTACTTTCTACTCCAATGTCACAACACACACACACACACACACACACACACACACACACACACACACACACACGCAAGCACACAAAAACACAAATACACACCTCATTAAAAACAAACAAACAGGACAAACAGACCCCCCCCCATACCATGTTCATGTTCATTGCAGCTATCAGTAAGTAGCGATACTTTCAGCTCTGTAACTCACCAACAGAGGCAGGCATCTCTCCCCACTGTAACACTGTCTCCTTGGTGATGCGGCCGTAGGTGTCGATGTAGATGCCTTCATCCTCGTAGCACACCAACAACTCCATCCCACTGCTGCCTGGCAGAATGATGATGGCATGAGGACGGATCGAGCCCTGGATCTGGAAGACACGTGTCCACACATGTACACATACACACACACACACACACACACACATATACACACACACACATGCACACGCACACACACACCAGCAATAAACTTAATAGCATGTAGATGTTTACAGGTATCCATTTGTGAGATTTTAACTGTTTAGAGCAACTGCCTTAGTTAAATGTTTATATTTCTCAAGTCATTTCTCAAAAGTAGTATGAACCCTTCAGATGTGTGAGAACATGCACTTCAACTTTTTATGCAGTTGTATTATGTATATGGTTTTACATATCCTTCATCAGTCTTTCTAGTACTTATGGTGATGTGGATGATTGAAGGAGGTGTAACAGGTTCATTGTTCATTCATCTTCCACAGAACTACTTCCTAAATAAATAACGGCATTTATGATAAAGGTTATGCAAAATGTTTTTTTTTTTTGGTACAGATGACCTCATTCGAAATCGAAATATTATTTAGATCCAGATCAGTCAGTCTTGTTATTTGCCTTCATTTAGACACACTTTGAAACGTTGGAGTCTCCTGGGGGGGGGGGGGGGGGGGGGGGGGGGGGGGGGGGGGGGGGGGGGGGGGGGGGGGGGGGGGGGGGGGGGGG
>JAOXYF010000010.1:9786324-9796869 GCA_028565775.1 Sternarchorhynchus goeldii
ACACACACACACACACACACACACACACACACACACACACACACACACACACACACACACACACACACACCTGCCTACTCCTAACCCTAATGCCTATAAAACTGACAGTACCAGCCAAAAAAAAAATCCATATTTTACGACACTTAAAGAGAACATACGGTCATCAAAACCATACCACTGTAAGCAAGCACCCACACACGTTTTCTGAGGTGCATGTACGTCTCCGGTTATGTCAGCCATAGATTTACACGTCCTGCATACTGACTTAACCTTAAGCACGCCTCTGGAGCATTTCAATGAGAAGAAGGAACTCACATGAGTAGGCAGGTAGAGATCGTAGGTTGTTCCAGAATCCACGTCTATTGCATGAAATCCAGTTATAGATCCATAGATGACTTTGAGTCTCTGTCCTTCTTCCACAGTGAGATCAACGGAGAGTGGCTTGTAAGGCAAGGAGGCGAACGACTGCACAAAGATCATAAAGCATTAACAAGTTACTGGAACACAACTTTCTGGCTAAAGTAACTATTGAAATTCTGCAATATTTGTTAAGGAACCCACTGTTTTAAGGTTCTTGAGACTCTGTGAAAGACTAATTTAGACACTCGTTTTATCAGTTATTTAGACTTCTTCCATTTAGGAGATTGAAGGTGCTGAAATCTCTTTCTTTGTGTAGGTATCATGCTTTTAAACAGGCAAGTGCAATTTAGGGACTAAGAAAGTATGTATATCAGGGCTGTGAACTTTACATGCTATGTTTCCCCATACTTAGAAATAAAGCCATATAAACCATTTGGGTCTAGGTTTAAAACACAAAGGGTTCTTGTTCACATATGTTTCCTGTCATGTAGTAAGAAGGTATTTTGTATTATTATGCTGCGCAGTGCCCAGAGCTAAAATAACCAGTAAATGTGTGTGTGCGAGAGAGAGAGAGAGAGAGAGAGAGAGAGAGAGAGAGAGAGAGAACTAGAATAAGTCTCTCAGGATCATGTTAAACTAGGGCACCGTCTTCAAGGTGACCTCCTTACTGACACAAACCTTCTTGGTCTACCACCTTGCTATCTGAAAGGTCTTTCAACAAAGGTAAACAAGAATATATTATATAGCAACAGTAGTGAAGGTATGACCTGTACCAGCAAGTGGTTGAGCACTAATATTACATTATTACATATTACAATATTACATATTTCCCACTGCTTTAGTTCTGATCACATTAAAGATTATTCTGAAACAATTTGCATAACATTGATATAACTGGTTCAAACAGTTGTTAGCCCACAATGCCCTGCAAAAGAACTGGGACAGTGATATCACAGTTGTTCATTTTATGGACTTCTGCAGTGAGTTCAGGACAATTCTAAGAATTTGTAAAACCTTTTTTCATCTGGGGAAGACTTAGGCCTGTGTGTTTTCCGGTTTTCAAATAATACTCAGATCCTCATCTCATTTAAGGAGCAATAACATATTTGAAGCAGCTTGCAGTCAATGCTTGTTAACGTCTATAACAAATAGTCAAAGATCTTTAAACATTGTGTGCCTGCTTGGTGAGAGAACGGGAATAATAAAAACGAAATGACCATATCAATAAGGCAGTTCAAAGTGAGAGATTAGTGTTTGTATGAGAGTTATGTGTCATTGCAATAAAACAACCAACAACTGTGTAAACATTTAAACCCACCGCAGTGACTAAATTTCAATACACTCGATTAATTTGAGTATAACTTGTTGGGAACATAATCTGAATCTCTGCTGTCTTTTTTTCAATAATGGGGCATTGTGTTAGTGCTATAATGTGTTTTCCAGCTAACATGATGGCCACATTGTAAAAATCATGTATGCCTGTCTGCTCCAATCTAAGAGTTTTCTAACCTACTTTTTATAGGAACTTTATTTGAAGAATTTGGCTGGAAGGTAACTGATTAAAATAAGAAAGTTCAGTTTATGGGATTTTTGTAATGTCTTAGTGGCAGCTTAACTAAAGTAAACCTAAACTAAGACTAGGGTTAGGGTTAGGTTTAGTGTGTGCAACCAAACAAACTGGGGTCACTTTGGTGTAAACTGAGATTGTAGGAAGAGATGAGTCTTTGTTGTGAAAGTTTCTCTCCAGGGAATATTTTATTTCTAACAGGTTTACTAATGTGCAAAGGGTGAAAACAAACCTCAGTGACTTTAGTAACAGTTTACACTGCCTATAGCCAACAAGAGACCAGGTCATTTTATTACACATTAAAAGTCTAAGTTTTCAGTTTACTATTTTCTTTAAAAGACAGTTATACTAACTCCTTTATAAATACATTGTGATTTCACTGTTACAAGATACATTAACTCAATGACTGCATGATTGACAATTATCAATCATGCAGACAATTACTGCATGATTGATAATTATCTATATCACTTATGAATACCTAAATCAGGAGACCACAGGAAGTGCAATTTTCAAAGACAAGACGACACCTTTATGCACATATCAAGCCAATACATTTATGCACATATTAAGATGTTCCTTACATGTGCCAAGTCATTAGGGATTATACACTCACCGGCCACTTTATTAGGTACACCTTGCTAGTACCGGTTTGAACTGCAGCAGATCGTCTTGGCCATGTTTACATGCCTAAATGCATTGAGCTGCTGCCATGTGATTGGCTGATTCAACATGTGCGTTAATGAGCAGTTGGACAGGTGTACCTAATAAAGTGGCCGGTGAGTGTATAACGGCCTAGTGAACCTTCTGTTAATCAAACTTGCCAGAACAGTAGATAAGCAACCTTTGAGGCCATCAGATCGCAGGCTTTGAGGTCTCCCTCTTTCTCTGGTTTTGCATTAAATTAAGCCTTTGACACCTCTAGAAGGCTTAACAGTAAGATCTGGCTAACATACCCACTCTCTTCCAAGACCACTAATAAGCTTATTTCACATCTGATACAATAATGACCTCCCCAGTGGCTAAGGCCATATCAAACTGACTTACACTCTTAAGGCATGGTCAGTGTCACCAATTCCACCATTCGCCTGGTCACTTCACAAACATAATCTCCCCAACTAATCTGTGACCTCCCCAACTAATCTGCGGCTTCCTGAACCACAGCTCTGACTGGTCCTCTCGGCTACAAACACCCTCTAAAAACCAAACTCTTAAAGTAGTGAAGTGGTTGACTTGGTTACTAATCCTCTACTTCCCTAATGTTACTGCCAACTGCGTTCTCTCACCTCTACCATGAAGTTAAAGTAGTTTCGTTTCTTTCTTTCAAAGGCTTCTTCAATTATGTCCTCAAATAGAATTGTTATCTGAATAAAATAATCTGCTCACCCTCCAAATACTCCAACATACATGGTCTCAGTGTAATTACTGCAGTACACTGTGGAACCTGATGTTGCCTACCTACATCTGCCACCAAATTCAAGGTGTGTGCTTTATCATATCTACTGCTCGTGCTAAGATGTGTCTTACCACCGACACCGCCCTCCCTTCATAAATGTAATAGAGCTGTGCCAAGAGAATTAAACTCTACGATCTTACTGTCCAATAAACATGCCAGAGATTTAATCACCTAATTATGCCTCCATGTGTAATGTCGCTGTGACAGACCATCTTTGCAACCTGATCAAATGTGCCTTAAAGCACCAACTCCAGCATGTAGGTTTCAGCATATATCTTCACCTACCCACTGACTATGGTTTTGTGGACTTGGAAGTACATCACAGGTCGCTCCAATAATCAGTTTGATTCATCTTGGGTCCATAAGCCCATTAACCCTTTCACTTCTCAAGATCTTCCCACTTCTAACCATTAATCCTGTTTTCCTTGACTGACTTCTGCTATATTCCTTCTTTCCTTTTCATGCTCTTGAATAAAGTTAGTCATCATCCGCCTCCTCTATGGTAGTGCAGCTTTGTTGGATGACCTCCATGAATCACCTGCCCCAAACCCTGCCCTCCCATTTTATACCCACCCTACACCGCGCTACAGAGTTCTCTGAGCTGACTGAACATTCTCTTGTTCGTTCCACTTCCTTCCTGCTTTACGGCTGGAGCTGTAGCATTTATTGCCACATCTCTAGAATTCAGAAAAGTTGGCCCGAGACTTGCCTAAGCACATTTAAATTGCTATGCTAAACTTGTTATCGGCAGCGGTAGCATCACTTTGCCATATCAAACTATACCAGTTACACAACAAGACACACATAACCACTGCCTTATGGCCTTCTTTATAATCTTCTCTTATATCTCCACTTTTGTAAGAACAACTTCATAGTCAGTTGCCACTTCATATAAGGCGCAATCCATATGGTACAAAAGAAAAAAACAAAACCAAAACAAAGAAGTTTGGCATTTTTGGTTCAAATTAAAATGTTTTCTTCAAAAAGTGCTTAAGTACATGTTACAACATTTATTAGGCTGTACTGATGTAAAATATATCTATTATATAAAGCGTTATTAGTACATGTTTATTAGTAGTCTTACCAACCAAACTGTAACACTTACTTTGAAAGCCATGAACTTGTGATATGGCTTGGGAGCCCACGCATATACTTCAACAGCATTCTTCAAGGCAATAACCAGGAATTTGATCTTTTCATAACGAACTGAAATCACAAAGTGTCAATGTTAATTGCAAATGCTCCTGCTACCTTGCAATACAAAAAAAAAGAAGAAATATATGATATATCCTTTTTTATATAAAAACAAGAAGTGCTGCACAAATCACAAAACTAGAGGAATTTGAAGATCATGAGACAGAATGCAGAAGATGAGAAGTGACTCAGATGGAGAGCACCATGTGGCAATGACTCAGGATTCAAGGCAAAGATGACAGGAACATAAATAATGCATCGTTCATGCATGATTGCAATGAAAAAATATTTGAATGGACAAACAATATAAAACAGAATATTAAATTACTAAATCGATGCCTAAATTTTCCTTTTCAAAAAAGATCAGTCCTATAGCTTTCTATCACCACCTACATGTTAATATTGTTCACCTGTTCCCAATCAACATAGCCACATTATTATTTCAAAAGTTTAGCTATTTCCTCATAATGTGTATTATATTGCCTTATTTATACTAATATACATGTTATTTCTGTATTAAAAATCTACCTGGCTCTCATACTCATGCTAGTTGGTGTTATTGCAAAAAATCATTTGATCAACAGTGATCAACACCGTAACTACCTCATGCAGACAGTTATGAAAAAAAAAATTCCAGCAACTTCTGTTTTCACTCAGTCCCTCACAGATGTCTTTGCCCTAACTCAGTGTCTCAACTGCTCTTGCTGTATTCCAGCGTGTAACTGCAATATCCATGTACTCGAACCCATACGTATGATGAAAATTCCATCTGTGCCAGGACTTCCTCTAACAATCCAATCCAATCTTCTTATAAATGTATCTGCTTTGCAAGTGCCACCTGCTCATTGCTTCTCTTCCTTCTATGCAGTCTCTGACAGTGTTGCTCTAAGAGATAAAAGCCACTAATTAAGCTAGTCATGCCACAGAATGACAATGATGGCTTCAAGTGGAACATGTTATGAATCTTCCTGCATCTTTCCAATGAATGAGAACTACAGTACAAGCAAACAAAGCTCCTCATTCTGAATAAAATCTGTGTCACTGCCCTGTCATGTTAACCCACTTTCACCTCACCATTTATAGACTGTCTGAGAACTGCTGGTGGCTACCTTAGTCAATTACATGTTCTTCCCCTTGTGCCAAAACCCCAAGTCCCCATGTGTATGTCCCATAGTGGTCATTACTAAAAACCTGCTGCTTCCTGGTTGTGTTTTCTTTGTTTGTTTTGACTGTTCTCTGTATGTATTTTCTTTGCTCGTTTGGACTGTTCTCTGGCTGTGCTTTCTTAGCTCGTTTGGACTGTTCTCTTGTGTTTTCTTTGCTCGTTTGGACTGTTCTCTGTTCTACTTTCGCTGAGAATTTGTTGGTGGACACTGATTTGAACCTGCTTGGCAGCATCATAGTACTTATATGAGTCTGAAAAGCCACACTTGGTATTCCCTTCAAAATATTTAATTAGCTAAGCTTTACACACCTTTCAGCCAAACCATTGCCACAATTGAGATGTTGCGCTTATGTTGAGCAATATATTCTTTTTCCTCACGTAGTCTTTTTAGATTTTGTGATAAGTTTTAGTTAGGTTCACTGTTATAGTTCACTACTCAATGCTATATGTTCACTTTGGAAAATATTAGTGGCCAGTGATGCCATGCAGATCCATGATGATAGATCTGTGAGCCGATGCCAGTATCATTATACTGAAGATCACTTAGAATACATTTTAATCATTAGAAAGAAAAATCATTATGCAGCAAACAGCAAATATTGGACCGATGAAGGTTAAAAAATATTTTGACTGCACCAAAATTAAGTATGAAATGAAGTATGAAATAAAAAAAAATCTGAGCTCTGTTTTAAAATTATAATGTCAGAGTTCTCCCCAATAATTTGTTCATGGTGGGAAAATGCCTTTACAGTATTTGCAAACTTAAAAAAATGATGCATTCATATGGAAAGACACTGATTGGTCTGATGCTTTCAGCTGGTTGGTTCAGGGTGTGCTTTTTTTAAACCAGGTAACCAAGCAACTTTACCTCAAATAGTGTCACATTTATGACTTCTAAAGTGAACAGTTTGGAAAGTCCCCTTAAAAAAGTAAAAGAGAGAGAGAACAGATCTGCTTTTATAACTTTGGTACCACAACAGCACTTTGAATTGCAATAAAAATATGCAGGTCATTCAGTATGGTAAAATGTCTAATTTCAATATCAGAATTTCAAAAATTCCTACTGGATAAGGGAAATAGAAAAGGTTTTCTGTTCAAAACAATATAAAACATATTTTCAGTTCAAAACATTCTGAGAGAGAGAGTGAATCAAAACACCTGATGATTAGACTCACCCACTCTGTAATGCACACAGCCCTCCATGTCTCCTACAGAGGTCCAGCCCTGCCTCTTCTCCACCTCAGGGTCATTACGCAAGATCTTATTCCTCAGCCATGACAGATAGTACAACCTCAGCTTGTTCTTCTTACCTGTCCGTTTGAGTTAGGTAATAAGATCACACTCTTATGCAAACCACACCTGCGCATGTAAGTGAATTTCTGTGTATATTAATAGAGCTGTACTTCTAAATATAAAGAGAGTTTTACTGTGACATACAAACTTCCTCAAAGACTCAATAACACTGTCCTGTATCTAGTGAGGTGTTCTAGTGAGGTGTTGCAAGAAGGTTCATTCAAACAGTCATGCCCAGGTTCTATGTACCAGTTCACAAAAGGCTCAGTGCAGCCCACAAGTTAAATCCATGTCCACTCTATTCCAGTTCATTCAAAACCTCTGGTTTAGCTTAGACTATGCCGTTGGCGAAACCCTCTCTGTTAAACAAAGTATGCAGTAATGCCCCTTGGGCTTACCTGAGATGGTTATGAGGGCATTAAGGCCTTCCAGTACATCCATCTGCTGGAAGCGTCTGCGGCTGATGAGTGAGTAGACTTTCCCCTGACCACTACGGTCCAGGAGCCACAGCCCGCTCTCTGTGCCAACCAGCAGATTCACGCCTACAGCCAGTGGAAAAAGCAGGAGAGGAAGTGCCAGGGTGCAAAATATGATATGATTGTGAAAATAGGGAATGAAAAAAATTGTATAATGAGATCACACTGCCCAAAAGCACTTTATAATGTGTGACAGATTTAATAAGCTACTTGCTATTTTTGAACTCCACTTAGCGGGTTTATGTGGGTTTAACATTTTCATTGTTAACATTAGGGTTATCAGCAAACAACAAAAAGGCAGCTCAGCGTGACGAAGCATGACTTACCCCACAAACTAGCGCACAGCACCTCAGCGTTGAACTTCTTTTTGTATTTGCGTATCTCTGGAGTGTCGCTCTGTGGCCGGATATTGGAAGGGTTTACGTTGACGATGGAGCCCTTCCTGTGGCCCTCCCTCTTGTACAGCTCTGGCTTCACATTGGCTGGACGGAGCAGAATGGATGCGTGAAAAAAAGAGCGAGAAAAGACGTTCACTCTACTCCACGGTGGAATGGTCTACAGGACAGGGTCCATGAAATGGACACCATCAGATAATAGCTAATGGAAACTGAAGCCTAGCTCAAAACCAAAAGTGCCGGCAGGGCCAAACAGCCAATGTCAAGAGCACTCATCACCCAGCAAGACTTATTAGGGCAAGAATTTCTCTAGTATAATTAATCTCAGACAACAATGGAAGTTTTACAGTGCACACAAAAAGCAGCTAGAGAACACATAAGAGCAAAGATAAGGACTTACTAGGGCTGTTTCCCTGTGGACTTTGAGGAGGAGATATCTGTAGCAGGCGAGGGTCTATGAACGGAGTGAATGAGGAGGAAGATGATAAAATGCTCTTTGTTGGCTGGCCATTAACTGGTTTCTGAGGACACAAACATCAGTAATATGGATGAATTAGACAAATTTAAGGTGACTGAGTGTAATGTATTTTGCGTGACACTATCATTACAAGGAATCATTGGTGCAAAATTTGATTACAGTAAAATTTCAAAACAACGTAAAGAGAAACATATACACAAGATACTCTTTGACCACGTCTGTTACTTCTGCCGTGTCAGTTTTGTATCAGTAGTAACACACGCTTTAAGCTTTCTACAAGGGCGATGTGAGGTGAAACTCTTTTGTTGCTACAGCAGGCCCAGATAAGGTGCAGAGCAGAACCTTTTTATCTCCATAAATCTAGCGTACTGTGATTATTTCTAGCAGATTCACACAAATAATAAAAAAAGGTACAATTCATACACCTCTGGACAGGATTTAGAATACCTTTCTATCAATAACCTTTGATCAGATCCCATTTGCTTTCTTTTGAATAATGGCTTTTGGAATCCATGCCAGGCAAATACCTACACAACACCTACAATCCACTATTTTGGAATCCATAAAAAAACTGCACTGTGCCTCAACAGTATACTTTAAATCATTAGACACAGCCATGTGAACCTGAAGCTAAGGGTGTTGATGGAAGTTCAAGAGCACCTTCATATGGGGGCTCCATCCAGCGGGGGACTGAGGGCAGATGAGGTCACTTTGGCCCAAGTTGGGGAACTCATGGCCTGGGCTCCTGTACAGGACGTCTGGGAGGAGGCAGCTGTTGCTTGACTCTGATCCCACATTCCTGAGGTATGCCCCCTGCGTAGAGGCTGACACATTCTGGAAGAAACAGAAACCGCCATTTTAGGTCTAATACATTGCTTGCAGCATGAAGAAGAAGTAATGTAAAAATATACATACAATACTACATATAGGTTTTTGTTTTGTTATTATTTTTTTTACATCTAAATGTACATTTATAAATGTATGTACAAATAAAACGGAATATCAAAGAATATTATGGGAGTACATACAAGGGTAATATTTCCATACTTGGAGGGCGCCCTCTAGTGTTTGTTATTTATACGGCAGGCTGTATGTGTGCCATTCAACAGCAATGCATCTCTGGGCATTCATTAAACAAAACAATAAAACCCTAGCTTGGAGATAATTTTGAAATGTTTTGTCTAAGTATATAGGCATCGACTTTACTTCTATTTGTTATATGTTTAGTAAGAAATGATGCATAAAATGTAGTTCAAAACGCTTTTACCATGATGGAAAATACTTTGGACTGGGACCGTATATAGCTAGGTGTGCATTACTTATGAAGATGAAGCTAACAGTACCTGTGGAACCTGCTGTGGGTGAACATTCCTGTGGGGCTGCAGGACTATATCCTCCGAGGCTGTTCTGAAAAACTTGCTCTTATCGTTGCCTTGTGGTGACCTGCAGTATGTAAACGAATACATAAATACATAAATTATGGCAAACTTTATGTTCTGTCTCTCTGAAAAGCAAAGTACACAAGGGAAACCTTTGAAAAATCTTGTGTACTTCTCTACATTTTTAAATCATAATATATTAAAGGCAGTATTCAAGGTTTCCAGAGAAACAGAATATTTTGGCCAAAGGTCTCCTTCATTAGCTTTGCAAGGAATATGAAGTTATAGAAGATGAATCAAAACTTTATTTCATTATTTAAACTGATTTCACTTCCTAGACCAGCAGTGCCACGTTTGCACATTTGGCTAGTATGGTAGTTTACAAAAATATCAGTGTTCTTCCAGGTACTGAATGTTAAAAATGAACAACTCAGTACTGTAGAATAATAGGCAAGCTGTGGAATGCAATGGCCCCCCTGACATACAAATTTTTAATTGGCATCGTATTCAAATACAAGGAGCAGGTTATGTTTTCTCAGTCTGATTAACGGAAGGCTGACCTGTGTTTGTCATCATCATCGCTGCTCCCCAGTTCATCGCTGGAAGACGAGTACTCTGTAGCTTTCACAAACGGGCTGACAGGAGACCTGTGGCCACACCGTGGCTGAAAGCCCTTAGCGACAAAAAGACGTTCTGTGAAATGTGTTGCCTTACTTTAGCTAGGAGTGATTCAGAACAATTATTTTATAATTTTTGAATGTCTGTTAAGAAATATAGATCGG
>JAOXYF010000010.1:9797719-9817297 GCA_028565775.1 Sternarchorhynchus goeldii
GTATGTATATATATATATAAAATTACATAAGCTTGGATGGATGGATGGATGGATGGATTCAAGGCACATATTCAGGCATTTGTTTGTATGAACAAGCAGACAGTTTTGACTATGAACTGTGTTTAGCTGTTTTTTTAGCAAAACCGCTTGTAGAGCTATAGAATAGATATAAAGCAATAGAATAAGTAAATAAATCTGCCTTTATAACTGTCGCCATGTGAAACTATTTGCATTTAAAACAGTGAAGAGGACCAAGTAAGACACACACACACACACACACACACACACACACACACACAGGCTCCTAGATGAGAACAGATATAATTAATACACAGTAGATACCTGATATTGCTTTGATGTTGCTGAACGCCCATCTATAAACTTGTTATATTGGTGAACATGAGTCTTGTGAGAAGCACTTTCGGGCTGATAATAACCTGTGAAAAAGAATTTAGAAAGATTCATTATAAATATACATTTATTTATTAATTAATTTAAATGTAACATGGATCTTAAATGCTTCTTGAGGCACTCAAAGAATTACAGGTGGCTGACAGTTTCACAGTCACAACTGATTTTAAGCAAAATATTTGTGGTGTTTTTTTTTATTTAAAACAATTCTTTTAACACATCTAAGTAGCAAGATATTGTTTAGCTTACATTATCAGCTTTACTCTTCCTAGTGGTGGATTTTGTCAGCATATATACAATAACAACAGGTTGTGGGTCCCATGGTTCAGTGAGATTGACACAGAATTGTCAAAGGCAGAATTACACTGCTAAACTCTATAATTAACATGAACTGGTTTGCATCATCAAGGACTTTTAATGCAAATCATGTAATCACATAAAATAATGTACATCAATAAATATTTCATATTTTTGACGATACTAAGCAATTCACTTTAAATGAAAACAAAAGGTGGTCCTTAAATTGTAAACAGCCCACTTAACAGTCACAGGCATGCATAAAAAGTCACTCTAACTCCTATTTTACAAGTTAAACTGAAAACAAATCAATAATACTACTTTAATAATACACTAAGTCACCACAAGATGGCGTCACGTACAATAGGAGTCTAAACAGTATGCTTTTTATTGCAGTGTAACTACTTGATTAGTTCTCATGCTGTTTTTTTTAAGTTACGCTTCATCCATGAAGACTTGAGAAACGGTTGAAATGCTCACTGATGATGAGGCTGTAAACTGTACAGTCGCTGTATGTCCATACCTGATTCACTGTTGCTCACGCTGCTGCAGGAAGCTGGGAAAGGGAAGCTTTTCTCCACAGGAGTCTGTACACCTCCACTGCAATGGTAAGAAAAGACAAGAGAATGAGCGCTAAAAAACATCAGCGTGTATCCCAGTGTTATGTTCAAGAGAACCGCAAATAATCTTTAAATCACAGACCGTGATTTTCCTCAAAGAATGAACTTTGTCATATGCTGTTCGTTTGCATGAAACTTTTAAGCGGGACGACATCAAAAACAGACTGAAGGTGAAACTGATTTCATTACTGTGATGTAGTTCTGCGGTGGTTCGTGAACTCTCTGCAGTGCAGTTTTGAAGTAGTTCGCTCTGGAACCTTTCGAGAAACAAATAAAATAAAATGTAAAAAAAAGAACCATAAGCAATGTTGATGCAACTGGCACAGCTGACGAGCGTGAGTCAACACTCCTAATCAGCAGATATGAAGCATCGCAGGCATGAGGCACACTTCATATGACTAAATGTCAAATCTACATTTCTGTGAGGTGTGTGCAGCTGAAGCTCTAAATAGACCCACCCCCCATATATTTGTGGTTTTTTCGATTCCTTTTTACCAGAGTGGTTTCTAACCTTCTGACAGCTTTCTCACCCAGTTCTCATGTGTCACACAAGGGAAGGAAGACACCACCCAGTGAAAAAGGAAGTTGTTTCTGACCAGTTTCAGCTCGGTGCCAGCTTTTAAACTGATGTTAGCTTTTAGGCCAGTACTGTCACTTGTTTAAAATATTTATATCTAAAGCTAAATGATGCACTTTACCTCAGCTCGTTATCTTTAGTTTGTGTGTCAACATTTAATTTAGGTTTATAAGCAGAAAGTAGAAATGTTTATCTACCACGTAGCAGTAGTGTTTGTTTATAAGGTTATAAGCCCAAAGTAGGAGACAAGATTTCACAACTGGTCTAAACTCAATGTGACACGTAAGAACCAAAGCAATTGCATGACATCACGTCTTTCTAGCAAAACTGCTACCAGGCACAATAAGCTCATTAGTGCTGAGTAACTAGAATTACAATATGTCACAGCACTTGTATGCTACACCTCCGTGAGTGTGCAGCTTTGTGTGAGCTGACCATAGGAGGACGGTTGTTGGGAGCCGGGAAGTCCAGGAACACATCATCCAACATAGGTGATACACCGGGCATGGCCACATCTGACAGGGAGTTACTGTGCTGACTCTCTCGGCTGGAGCACAAGTTGGCGTTCTGCAAAGTAACTTCATGTCACTCGGTATACCTCACACTTCATGTCACTCGGTATACCTCACACTTCTCAGTGCTTAACATATGCATGAAGATACAACGTTAATGAGAGATAGCAGAGTGGCAGACAATCTTGTCTGTACATTGCAGTTTAATGAACAAAACTTGGCATCCTACCATTCGTAGCACTACCATATTTACGCTAAGATCGAGATCTGAAAGAATAGTGTGTAACAGTGGTACCAGTGTAGTTGGGGACAGGAGCAATAAAATTTATCAGACAGTTCACACACATATGCTTTTCTTAGAATGTCTAGTTTAGCATTTGAGAACCTATATGTTCTTGAGTGGCCTTGAATGACCTTGAGAAAAAAACAAAAAACAAAAACGATTCAATCACAGACTCGAGCAGCACCCTTGTACGGCCATTTTAGTGGAGAGTGTCGCTTCTTTTTCCTTTGTACCTGGAGCGGCGCCCTCTGCAGGACTGGAGTACAGGGACTGGAGCTGCTTCCTGAGCCCAGTCTTGACTGCATGCGCATGGACAGCACTGCCTCTAGTTTGTTCACGTTAGCACGATGGCTCTCCAAAGCTTTTGCTTTGTTCTCCATCTGAAGGTTAATATAAGCAACAGAATAGATCTCTACACGAGACTGCTGTTTACTGAACAACAGAGCCTGACCAAGATGAGATTTTTACTAAACGTTGGTAGATTATCACAGATTATTTATATATATGTCAATGTCAGTGTTTACACTGTATTGTTAAGCAAATAATATTTGGTTAAGTAAGAAAATCCAATAAATAAATAACTTGCCTAAATCATGCAAACATAGGGATGCAAGCTAAACTAACTGTCAGGTTTTAAATATAACTAATGATGTTTTTGAACTCCTTATATACATATTAACAAGAGTGAATATTGTCCAACAGTAATTGGACTGATTAGGCTCTACTGAACATTAAACATGTAGCATCAGCATGACACACTGAAAAGCTATTTTATAGCCAGCAAGCATATTATAACAAAACATTTAAGCTGTGGCCAAACAAAAGATCACAAAAATCAGGAGTTTTAAAATCAGGCTACAAATTTCAAACCATGCTCTGTATTTTTTATATCCCCTACATGGTCCCCACAACAGTAATTGCAAAAAGGTCTGAAACGATCCACTCCTTCACACAAGAAGGGAATATCTTCCCGCCATATCTGGTGAACAGAAAAGCGTGTGCTGGCCTGAGGCGTTTACCGCTTGATGCCGGCCACCGGCGGGACAGTTAGGCGTGGAGCTGGCAGGCTTCGGGGGCTCCCTTTGCTTGTGTCTGTGGTCGTGCTGAAGCGAAAGCAGCTGCGTCTGGTGTTTGTGAAGCGTGCGGTGGAGCTTCCGAGCCAGCTGTTGGGGCTGAGCCGGCGGGTCGGCCAGCCTCTGCACAACAACACACACGCGATCGAGCGTTTCATCCTCCGCCGCTAGTCACATGGAGACGTGAGCAAAGCCATGGAAAAGAAGCCACCCAGGCTGGCCAAGGGAACTCTTGTGTTTGAGTCCCACCCAGCCATTGGCCTCAGACACTGCCTGGCCTTAGATGAAATGTTCCGGAGAGAGTGAGGTAGCTCATACTAAACCGAATATTAAACACACGTTTGGTGTATTGTAAGGACACTTAAGAATATATGCACATGTTAAATTACTGATAAAAAGTCCAACTGTCAAGATTCATAGTGGGTTAGTTACAGTTTTTGAAGAGTGTAAAAACTTGATGCCACTCAAATGAGAATTGTAGACAAGCAATTTTTACCATAGGTAAAAATTAACAAGTTTTTTTTCGAGTTGCCTCCAGAAACTCTCAGAACACTTCTGTCATTCGCAATTATATCAAAATCATTTTCAGAGTTGGTGCTTGGTCCAACATGTATGTGAGTTTGCAAAAAATGTTCTCTGAGAGAAATGCCAAACACAGAAGCAGTAGCGAGAGAAAGCGTAACATGTAAGCTTTAGGAAGCACTTGACTACTTTGAAGACAAAGTATTACAAAATGTTGACCTCATGGCTCAAAGCAGCAAATCATCTTTAAAATGGTTTTTGACAGTGGTTACAGTGATAGTTTTGCTTTCAGTAGTGTGGATAGCAACTTCTCTATCATGTAAGTCATGTGACAAGTTTTGTGGAGATCACACACAGTTAACAGGTGTTCTGGGAGAGGGGAGGTTTGCAGCAATGCTATGTAAATCTGAGTGTGTTAATTGTAAGTACTGCCACTAAGAACCCATTAAGCATTGCTTTAACTTAAGGTGTCCCGTGAGTGGAATTCACATTTGTTACTTTAAGGTCTTTTATTGGAGGTCTACAATTCAATAGTCAAGTTTAGTGAGCATCCTTAAGTTAGCTTATCATTTAGTAAGTAGTGGTATTACAAGCTAAATTTGGTAACTTCAGAGTGGAGAAACGAAGACTAATGTTACAGTAAACCTTGTAATTCTTGACAAGAACCAGTAGTTAAAACTGAAAAAGGAAGCTTGTTATGGAAACTTAACACATATGTCCCAGATGACATGTGCAGATTGCCTGGGATGCGTTTGGATAAAAAATTCCCATGAACAACTTTTATTGTTAGAAATCATGCACTCTTTCCTTGATTTAATACTTTTAAAATTGGAATGTTGAAATTCAATTCTCAACATAGTTTATTTAAATAATATATACAACTAAATAGCAAAGACTGATCATTAATAAAGCATGTTACAGCCCACCCAATCTTATTCACAGTTTACAAATGATCAAACCTATATCAAAGATGAAATTATACTGTGTACACATTGTAGTACCATGTCTACTGGCCTACATTACCTAGATTGCAACAATGTATCACAGTGATCAATAATGTAGCCCAATCTAACACTGTTCTAACACTGTTCTGAGTACAATGTTTTTCACTGAAAGGACCTCAATAATGGTAAACATGGTAGCTTGTAAATGTCCTAGTTTTCATACACAATTCCTAAAAACCTGATAATCAGATATGCCATTTATATAAAGAACCACCCATTAAATCTAACCTGAAAAATACAGAAATGGAATTCACCTTTAAGAATTTAAAAGCAGTCTTTACCTGGTCAGCAAATGGCCCTAAACAACCAGATCCTGGATCAGTTCTTTGCTTGGCCGGATCTTCAGGCTGCAAATCAATAGTGAAATTAGAGGCAAGCGCATGGTGCACTGTGACTCAAGAAAACCAATGATGGGATTTTAGGGGGAAAACGTAAAATGTTGGGTTTTTTTTTTTTTACTTTGGGAATCAGTTCACATCACTCCATATGAGAATAAATAAGAATAAAACTGAACTGACCACTGGAATGGTTTAGTTAGAAAAATCATCAGTAAGATCAAGAAATTTGTCCTGCAAAATTCTGGTTTGTGTACTAAATACATAGACTGCATTTTCAGTGAGAAGATGGGATAGTTTTTATGAACATAAAATGTACAGACAGAAGATTTTATGAGCCGGCACTGATGTGGTTAACTATGACTAGTGCCACTGACATGGATATCAAAAGCAGTGGGCCACTGCTGCAACACTGATATTCTGTGGGAGAAAATTAATTTGGTAAAAGAGTTATAGATCCTTTGACCTGAGTAGGGCTGAGGCTAAAAGATGTTCCCCTGAACAATTAAGTTAAAGTCACATGTGTCCACCAGAGCCACAAAAACTCCAGTCCCTATCTGTAAATAATTAAGAGCTATCATCTTCTCAGGATGATGCCCAAAGCTAATGACTACATACACAGAAGTAATGCAATGGGTTTGTGAGTTTGTGTGTGTATGAGACAGAGAGAGAGATTTCAATCAATTGTTAGAGATTTCGAGCAATAAACAATCAGGCAGAGTTATTACTGTGTCAACATTTCAACACTTCACATCAGAGCTTTCTTTCAAGTTATAAAATGTCATTTGCAACTGGTTATCAAAATATATAATAAAAAAAGCACCCTGAACAGATTCCAGTGTTTAGATAATTTTGTATAAAAAAGAAAAATAACCCTTATAATAATATAAAATAGTACTGTGCAAAACTCAACAGTAAAATATTCAAGATTAAAAAAATACGTCAAAGTGATTTAACTTTGACTTGTTATTCATTCTATCAACACAAAATATAGTGAACTCCTGTATTGTTAGTAATGAAATTTTTCTGACCAACCTGTTTTGGGATGTTCCATTTAGGCCTCTCCTCATGTAAGATTCTCTCATTAAGATCAGCCTCATCCTGCCATATCACCTCCTGTAGCCACTGGAATGTCTGCAATTGCCTCTTCTGATGAGACACAAACGCAAATAAAAAATGTTTTAAAGATGATTCATCTATTTTACATATAATACATTTGATACTTCATATAAGAACATGCTGCTTGCTACTCCAAAACCTTTAAACAAAACATTTTCAATTAAAAATAATTAAACCGTAATAAAACACCAACAAATGATTTTAAAAGAAGACGTTTTCCTGGTTTGACTACTTTCACAGAAACACGTTGAAAACGTCTTCAAAAGCGTCAGTTTTCAAGCATGAAATATAAAAGTCGCCCATACGTCTTCCAGGAATCTCCTCTGCTCTTGCTGGAGCTCTATTCTCCTCTGTCTGTCTGCAAGAAGCTGCCTCTTGTAGCGCTCCTGGTCCTGAAGCTGATGCTGGCTCTGCCTGCGGGCTTCGGAGTGGCTTTTGTTCTCCTGCTGGAGCCGCAGGAACTCGCGCCTCAGTGTGGATTCTCCAGGAAGGTTGACTATAGAGCTGGAGAAGAGGAAGATGAGAGTCACTTGCTGGTTGCACCGTCACGTCGTGGCTGCGCCACTGCTGAGGGCGCGAGGGCAGAAAGCAGGGACATGTGCTGGACGTCTGAGACGTAAGCGGCTGATGCAGATGAGATCAGGGACCTGAGCCTTGTGATGCGAAGGTCATGCGTACCTGGGTTCTCCTTCATCTTCATTCACGTCATCCTCCTCATTGTCACTTGCATTGTATTCACTGTATTCTGACCCTTCTGTTATTGTAGAGCACAAAGTATATAAACATTGTATTAGACACTGGGGTTCACACTTTATTTTATTTATCCTTTATAGATTATTAATAAAATCTCAACTGAGTATCTGTAACATTGTCATGAATAAATCAGAGGAGAGTTTGGTTACAATCATAGTCAAGATTACTCACAAGTGGAACAGTTCAAGGGTAAGATACCAGCAAACAGCCTTCAAACCATGCCAATTAACCTTAACCTCAATCCAAAACCAATTCTAACACCAAAATTAATCTCAACCAAAAATCTAATCCTAATCTCCAACCTGACCCTAATCCTGACCTTGACCAAAATGCAGTTAAAAATAACAGAACAGAAACAACTTGTTGAATATGCCACTTCTGAGGTAACATAAACAAATCTGATCTGGGACACTCTAAATAAAATGAAAAACAACTGAATTAATCAGATTACAGATAGACCTTTTTTACTCTGAAAGTTTATTGAATCATCTGCTGTATGTATTGAGACACTACACTACTGCTACATCATTAATATCTTACTGAGAGTCTGTTTATTTAATCTAAAAAGGACTGCTCAAAATTAATTGGGTGAAAACAAAACAAAAAATATATAATTAATCTAGAGAATGTTCTTGAGATTATAATGTTCTTAAGATTCTTACATTCATAGCGAGCTCTCTACAGATACGATTATGTGACAAAAGAGGTTTCTTGCAAAATGTACGCAATATGAGCACAACTGTGGCAGGACAAATTGTGCTTTCATAAGCACTGTTTTGGGTTAACAGTTTTTAAACAAAGAACTAGGGTTAACCCTAGGATTATAGTAAGGTTCATTACTGGATTTTACAGTTTAAAACATCTTCACAATTCAATTATTCATTAAATAAAAAAATAACTGCCTGACACTGCCCAAATTGATAAAAACAGCCTATAAATATGTGTGTGTATAATGTTTAAACACTATACATTTATAAAAAGGTGAACTGGAGAACGAACAATTGAGCCAGATCAGATACACAGTAAAACAACAAGAATTAACACAGGTCAGAAGTCTTGGACAAAGTGAAATGATACCCAGAATTCTTCTCACCTCTTTCTCCTTTCTTTTTCCTTGTTCTGTCCAGATGGTCTTTGAGCATGAGACGTGCTTGCCTTTCGTTCAGCTCTTTAATGAAGGAATGTCGTAAGAGAGTCTCGGTGCATGGCCGATGGAGGTAATTCTTCACCAGACAGCTGTCCACAAAGTTCAAAAACTTCTTAGACCTGCAGTAATAACAAACACAAGGTGTGAAAGTTGACCACATGATGAAAGAAAAATGCAATCACTCTTATATATAGTGTATACACACACACACAAATTCAGAAGCATTTTGCACAGTTGATGAAGGACCTCTGTCCGAACCTTGTGTACATCTTTAAATATATCTACTATTTACTATTTTATATCTATATATATAAAAGAGTAAAAAAGACTTAAAAAAAACCAAAACTTTGTGTTCCCCCTACCACTATACATACATATATAAAAGTTAACAGTCAACCTTGTGTGGCAGCTTTACTTTGACACAGAGGTTCCTGTGTTTCTCTTTGCTGAGTACTGAAAAACCTCTCTTACCATTTTTTGGACTTAAGTTTAGGAGGTGGGTTACGTGGGATGAGAAAGAGGGCTCTCATAGGATGCATGTCACACAAGGCTACGGAGAGAAAGCATATGTTCATGTTCTTTAATTAGCATTATAAACACTTCATATGTTTTCCAGAATATCTAGTGAAACCTACGTGGTGCTCCCTCTGCCATTTCCAAAGCTGTGATCCCCAGAGACCACAAGTCACTCTACCAAAACAGACAATTATTGACGTCAGACACTGGTAAAATATACAACAGTAAGACACTGGTAAAATATACAGCAGTGCTCATGCTTATGGGGAATGACATATAACATTTACACTGCAATGAGACAGCACAACATTAATCATTCTATCTATCTGTCTGTCTGTCTGTCTGTCTGTCTATAGTAAGCGTACTATAGTAAGAGATATTCCGAAATGTAGCGAAGTACACAAGGTTTCCAGGGAAACAGGATGTTTCAGAGGTCCTTCATCAGCTTCGTAAGTAAGTGAAGGACAGCTTATTAAGGGTCTTTGTCCAAAATGTCTAAATGGAAACCTTGTGTACTTCATAACAATTTTGAAGAAAAAAAAATATATAAAAAGAGTTAAGATGAAAAAATACAGAGCTTTGGCCGCAAACACAAGGTAATGAAGCTAACACAATAAGTAACACAATAGGTAATAGAGCTAACACAATAGGTAACACAGTAGGTAACAGATGCTACCATAATAGGTAACACGGTAGGTAACAGATGCTAACACAATAGGTAACACAGTAGGTAACACAATAGACAATAGAGATAACACAATAGGTAACACAGTAGGTAACAATAAATAATAGAGATAACACAATAGATAACACAGTAGGCAACACAATAGGTAATACAAGAGTGGGCACCGAGAAAGAAACCTCGTCTCCATATTAGCAAAGTTTGAGACCACTCAAGAAAACTGTTTAATACTACTACTTAAAAATATTATTGCTATTATTGTTATATTAATATTAATCTGCCATAACTTTTTATTGTATTAGGGTTTGTTTTTGTATGTTGTTGGATATATGATTCTGCACACTGCTTTTCTTGCAAAAGCCTTGGAAATATAATCATAGCATCTGAGAGCATGTTTGAGGGCATTTCAAAGGAAAGGCTGCCTCTGCAGGAAAGATGAAACTGGATTGCTATTCCACCAAGCCAGTGTCAAAAAGAGTTCTCCACTTCCACATGAAAACGGTTAATTAAGCTTCTGCTAGCCCAGTCTCTTAATATTGGAGCATGGAAAGACGTCCACTGATATCTGTAGGGACGAGCTGATGGGGAAAATCCATTACCAGCTCTTCTGAGGGACATGTGCTGAGGAATCGTGGCAAATCACCCGTTATGTATTCTCTCACATTATTATTGAGAAAAATAAGTGCTGTAGACTCTATTTTCTTTTTGTAAATGTTTGTGAGATCACACAGTGTCACCGCATTTATCATAGAAAATGATCATAGAAAGTGAGCATTGTGAGTTTATGTTTTTCTGAGTTTATGATTCAAATGTATTATGAGTTAAATGTAGTGATATAAACACCTTGTTATGTTTACAGGACCATGTGGATAAGACTCACCCTATAGTCATATGTAGAGTCAGGGTTCTCATCACAGGCGATCACTTCCGGAGCCATCCAGTACGGAGTCCCGATGAATGTATTCCTTCTTCCAATTGTTCTGTCCAGCTGGGCACTCACTCCAAAATCCACTGCCAATCAAAAACAGGTCAGTATTTCCATTCAAAAATATTGTGACTAAGATTTTATATGAAATTCTCCTGTAGTATTACAAAAGACAAAATGTCTTATTCAGGTAAGTATAAGCTGTGATTCTTTCTTATAGACGTATATATCTTTGCTATGTATTTACAAAAGAACAAAAAACCCCCCCAAAAACATGAATAATGCTGTCTGTCCCTTCACCTTACCCAGTTTAACTTCAGCATTCTCAGTCATCAACACGTTCTGTCCTTTGATGTCACGATGGATGACATGGTGTGAGTGGAGATGAGAAAGACCCTAAATGAGGGTACAGTGTCAAGATCTGTGTGTACTAAGGAATGCACTCATATGTACACATGCTCTCTGTCTGTCTGTCTCTTACAAATACACACAGAGCACATATACACATGCATGCAGACGTGCACACGCACACATGTACACACAGGCACAAAGACGTACACACAAAAATGGGCATAAACACACTCTGGTTCTGGACTACATAAATGGAAGTCAATGTATGATGGTTTCAAGCATAATTATGGTCCCATTCACTGATGTTAAATCTGGTATTAAAATCCCAAAGTATTCTTAAAGAAAATCATCAAATCTAAGAAAGGCAGACACAGTAGAAGGAAGAGTAGCACTCACTCGAAGGACTTCTCTGCAGATATAGGCAATCCAGTCCTCCTTCAGGCAGTTTCCTTTGGTCTTCTTCACCAGGTCTGTAACTGAACCGGCTCCACAGTACTCCATCACCAGCTGTGTGGCACAGGGTGGAGCCAGACAGACCACAGACATGACCGGAGAAGAACATCCATCCAAGGTCACATATAAGATATCCTATGTATCCTATCAAATCTTTGATGTGTTGGGATCATTGTTGTGATCATTTTGTCACTGATAACTGAGACAAATAATTTTCTGAAGGGCCCTTTAGAGAATAAAGCCTTGTAGTGCAAACACTACATACAAGATAAAAGCACACCTTTGGAAATCAATGAATGAATCATTAGCATGTACTGCATGAATGCTGCTATATGGTGCTTTGTAGAATTACTGATGGAACGTGGCTTAACTACAAATTAATCAGTTTGTGGGCTTATTATACATGAACATGCTTCATCGTATCAGCATGCAGTTGGTCAAGTAGTGCCTCATAGCGCGAGTTTTCCATGGAATGACCCTTAAATGAACTGGAAAAAAAAAAAAACGAGAAGAAAGATGCTACATACTCAGACCAACTTCCTCCTCCGAGCTTATCAGGAGAGCTCACATACGCATGCCAAAAAAACCTCACTGAAAGAGGATGGCTTTCTGACTAAGATAACCTACAGTACAGACAACCCATGAGACAAGTCCTAATTCCCACGAGACAAGTCCTAATTCCCATCTTGCCCAATTCCCGTCTTTGCGAGAACAAAGGAGATGCAGTTCCTCACCCACAGCTGGTCGTCCTGACCTGCAGGACTGTTCTTCACAAATGCGCCGTAATATGTGGCTATGTTCCTGTGATGAGAATATGACTTCAGCATGTTGATCTCCAGTTTGATCTCATCCTCTTCCTCCTATTCAAACACAAGACAACAAACGTGCATGCAGTTTGTATGGAGTCGATTATATGGTAACAGAATCATGCTCTGGGTGGGGGGGTTGGAAAATACAATCTGATTCTTGGATCAGTGATATCCCATAACGAGTAATTAGCCCTTTTAATGAAGATTCTCCCTTAAGAAGGGAGGAAAATCTATTTGTGTGCATCAGCTCGGGTTAGTGATGCCTTGCTCATTGTGCTTGTTTTTTTCTGAGCAGAAGTGAGGAGTTTTGGAGTCTGTGATCAGCCACAGACACAGCCAGGCCTTACGCATGTTGGCCTTGAAACTTCCCTTTTTGCAGACTTGTATGAATTAGCAATGATTTGTTGTCTGTGATTTTCATTTACACTTCACTTTTTGTATATGTTACTTCGCAGTGCATCGTGTGTTCTGATACTTCTCGGACGTTCTTAAAAAGCTACAGAATTAGACACAACAACATGCACTTTTGGCAAGGGCTAAAAGCTGAAGATTAGGCAAACTCCTTTGAAACTTATTTCAAAAGACTCTGAAACTTGTTTCCTTAGGGGTTTGTGTTCAAAGACTGCCTCGTCTAACCACCCCCTCCCCTCCCCTCCCTCCCCGGGACACAGTCACCTGGCAATTGCGGCTAGCGGTTCTCAGGTCCTTGAGAACTGGTTTCTATTAGTAAACCACTGACACATAGGGGAATTAAGACCGTGAACCTTCTGACCTGGCCAGACACACTGAGACCTTTAATCACAGAGAGAAACAGAAACCTTGTGTTAATTTGATTGTTTGTAATATATATATATTTCCATTCGATTTCCAAGAACACCCCTCTTTAATAAATTACACTGATTTCCCCAGAGGTGTAAAAAAGTCCTGCTATTATTTTGTTTCAGTCGATTTCATTGTTTCACTGAGATGATTAACAAATCCAGGTGGTTTTGAATGAAATCTTTCTTATTATTTGATTTTCTGGATCTCCTTTGAGCTTTGGGTGAGACGGTACCCTTGAGGAGAACTCACTCAGAAGATATAGCAAGCAAACATGTTATTAGCTAATAAACACCCAAAGACTGTCATCAATATCACCAAACTGTGGCTATATATTTCCCGACTATACTGCAATAAAACGACGTGCTTAAAAAATGTGCCTAAATATGACATGCATCACAGCGGCTGCCCCTGGGCCCTCCCTCGTGCTGTGTGTATGTGTGTGTGTATATGTGCTTCTATATTATATGTGCGTGCTTTTTGTTTGTCTTGTTTTCATTGGAGCTGCCCTTGTAGGATGAAGATGGGATGAAGATGGAGAAGAAGATCCCCGTTGAGGTGGAGGGGTTCTCCCAGGATTTGGATTCCTCCCCCATGGAAGTGGAGATGGAGAAGGATGAGTTCACTCCTGAGCTTTGTCCCAAGAGATGTAAGCACCGCTTGGAAGCCAGTAGGCATCACCTGGAAGCCAGCACATACCTCCCAGGAGCAGAGGGGTCAGCAGAGGAAAAGCCTCCGTCAGAGTGAAGCCCTAGGGCGTGTGCGTACAGCCACAGGGCCGGTGCAGGAACCAAGAAATGGCGGGGGGCATGATGCCATTATGCAGGCAAGGGCTGCCCAGTAGCCAGCACATGCCGCCAGGGGTCCTCAGAGGCCGTCAGCTGGGACCCACCAGATGTGGTCACGGGGGGGTAGCCATGCCCAGGAGGTTGAGGCCTCCCCAGTACCCTATGGCTGGGCGATCATGGATCCGAGGACCTGTGGGCCAAAGTCCTCCCAGGGCACAGGGATCCTGTCAGGGGGATCCCCCATCTGTGCACCCATTACTGTACCTGTTTATGTTCCTGTTACTGTTTTCATGTCCGTTATTCCCCTTACTCTTCCTCTTACTGTGCCAGTCTTAGCCACTGTTACTGTGTCTGTCCCTGTGTTTGTACTGTGTTTTCCCCAGTTCCAGGGAGGATAGCACAGACACGGCCAAGCTTGGCGCCACCCTTTAGGGGGGAACTGTCCCCTGGGGCCGCTCCGGTCGCCTTGGATCCCGGTCCTTCAGTCCTGCTCCTTGGAAAGGGTCTGAGGGCAGTCCATAGGCACCCAGTGCTCCAGGAAAAAGTGCCGCTTAGGGGGAGGGTTCTGGCAAAGGTGTCTGCCCTCAGCTCCTCCCTCGTCCTGTGTGTGTGTGTGTGTGTGTGTGTGTATGTGTGTGCTTCCGTGTTACATGTGTACGCTTTGTGTTTGTCTTGTTTCATCCTTCATGTGTAACTAAATCTAATAACTCGAACATATTGTCAAAAGAAAATATCTACAGTGAATTGTAGATTGAAAAAAGATATTTTGGATATTTTGCAGTTTAGCAGTTCTAATGCTAATTACATCAAACTGAATCTGCACATTCATCAAACGTTCTATATGCCATTTCATTACCTTACAATCCAATCTGTGTGGTATTATTACAGCATGCAAAGCGTAAAACTCTTTCTTTTTTCTCCTGATCATGATTTTGGGTTAAATGTGCCTCAAAGCAAGAATCATTTTCAATTAAACCCTCTCCTGTGTGTGCACAGTGCTGCTGTAATAAAGCCAGTCTTTGTTCTTGCAGAGAGCCGCACGGCGAACTCAGCCTCCTCGTCTCAGCACTGAGTGGAATTTATTACTCTGGGGAAATAAGATGATTGAACTTTTCCTAAGTAAACATGACTTCCTCTGGTACTGCTACAGTTCTGAGAGGGAAGGAAGTAATAACCTGCGATACATGGAGCTAGATCTAGCTCATTTGCATGTCTTAAAATACATCAGGTAGATGCGGCGCTGACTTTGATTCAGTGCAACTATCCGGTGGTCTGAACTCTTGGGGTCAGAGGTGACAATCTGCTGTTGTCAGTCCCGCGTCACCTGCTGTGGCTCTTGAGGGCAGAGTGTGAGTCAGTGTGGCAGAACCTCTCACCTCTGTCACATCCATGACCTTGATAGCAGCTAGCTGTCCTGTTTTCACATGTCGACCCTGCCAAAACACAAGGACATCAGTCATTGGTGAAGTTACAATAAGGAGTCCTAAAAACAAACATCTCTAGATATTTCTGCAGATATTTCTGCATTAAATCTTTAAACAAATGCAGGTTTAATTGTCATCACATTGATTCAGATCAGCTATGACCCAGAGAACAAAACTACCGGATAGCAATTGAAAAGGGCAAGTGTTTTTATTAATTTAAACAAAGCTCTTAGTTTAACTCCATTTTTTTTATAAAGGATTTGTAAAGGAAAATCCAGACTTCAACATCAGAGAGACATTAAGGAAATCTGTGACCATACAACTCTGTTAAACACAAGGGAATATCGGTCCTACTCTGCGAGACAAGGCCGCTAACGTGAAGCAAGAGGAAGGAACATTAATCAATGCCACAGTATGAAGACGGAAGCATTTTCATTTAATAAAAAAAAAAAAAGAAGTTTAAAGCAACGTATTGCTAAGGAAAGATTGAAAATGTTGTAAGTGTCAGAAGCTCGGGCAGGTCAGGAGAAGTGCACTCGCCCTTAAGGCAATTACTTGTGAAATGTGTTGAGAGAAAATGGTACATGGATCTTTACAAGTCTCAGGGGGTCGGCCTCCATTTTATCGGAGAAGATGCTCTCCTCGTCCATTGGGTTCACACACTACGACACGCTTCGTGTTTATTTATTTATTTATTTAGGCGTTTCCGAAGAAGCTGCCGGTCCTGCAACAAAGCTCATAAAATGCAAAACTCTCAACTCGCTGGTTTACAGTATTCAGAGTTCACAGAGCCGGCACAATATTATCAGGTTATGAAATTGGATTTTCTTTTGACTGACATGTCCCTGGCGTGTACGCAAGACAGCCGGAATAAGCGGATTTCAGTACTGAGTTGCTGAAATGCAAAATTCAGTGACATAATCGAAGTTAAAGAGAAAAGGAAATGATTTCTTTTTAAATAAAGCAATTTCCTATTCCGTAATAGACAGTGCAATTCCACTCTTGCAGCTGGTAATACACAATGTCAGTGCACCATCAGCTTCCTAATAATTTGACAATACTTTTCCAGACCTACTATTATCCCACACTATTATTAATTGAAACATATTGTTTTGTAAATGATTGTATATTTATTATTTAAAAAAATCTTATAATAACTATATAATAATCAATCTAAAGTACATTGTGCAACTTTATTGTTTGGATAAATGAGACATTCACCATTATTCCACGTGACATTCACTGTTGTTCCACCTAACCAAAACTGCTTTTGTATGGGTAAAGGTGAAAGTTTCTTTCAATCTAATGCCAATTTCTGTTGTGTTGGACTGTCATCTGTCTGATTTTGGCCAGTAAATCTTAAATGTTTCACATCCTGCTGAGAAATGGAATCACAGTGATCTGGTCATGATTTGGCCACACAGAACTAATAAGATTATCTATTTCATTTATTTATATATGCACTGTACTGCCAAGAAAACTGTTCTAGGCATTGGCTAATTTGTAGACACCATGCCACGGAAACCAGCATCAGCAAATGCTTAATTAAGACTGGCTGATGGTATTTTAATTCACTATTAGCTATTAAATGTGGCATTAAATTAGTTTTATATGTGGCATTGATTAAATAATTCAGATTTCACCTTTTTTGCAATGTAGCTGCATTGGACGTTACCACTGTAAAGCAGGTCAAAACCCAGGATAATCACTCTGGACCCCATCTCGGCTGACCAATCAGTGTACTGGATGTTATTCTTAATACAAAACAATGTGACCTTTATTTCGTATGCTCATTCCCTTATTAGCATTTCATTTAGTTTGGATTCTCATGCAACTATGTAAACTTGTCCACCCCTAACAACACGATGCTCAATGATACCACAGCAATTTTAACAATTGGTTTTTTTTTTTTGCTCCTGGTTTCAAAACTTTCATTCCCCCAGAGGACATACACTGAAGCCAATGTTACAACACTGTTGACTCTTTTACAGTCTTGGATTTGTTTCATCCTGCAGTTATGGCACCGTCAAATATAATCAGGTCAGCCCAGCATGATAGCAACAGAACGGTGATTTGCAGGACAAGTGGCTTATATATACAATAACTGGACAGTGAATGTGGCTCCTTTTGGGTTAGGACAAGGAGATTCCAAAACAGCCCAGGGCCAGGAAACCGCTTTCCCAACAAATGCTTCCTGTTTCGACCTTCTCTAGCAAGCGGGCCGCGCACTCAAACCAGATGGCGTCACACCAGTGCGCTCCGTCAACAAAAAGGAAGGTAGAGAAGCCCACAGTGATGAAAAAGGAGGAAATTTCTGCGCAGACAAGTCACTCTGATGATCTGAATTTAAATATCCAGAATATTTATACCTTGGATTATAGATCAGAGTAGGCACTGCGAGAAAATATTGCTGTGTAACTTATTGCAGAGGGCTTGAATTAGACAAAGCAGATGAAAACTCTCTCCTGTCGTTGTAACAACGGTACACGCAGCAGGAGATGTCTGAACAACTGTACCCTTGGAGGATATTTCTGTTGAAAGGGGATTTCCTTAGATCCCCCTAGTTGATGAGAAGCCCCTCTTACCAGCATCATACTGTATTATATGACAGAGACAATAACAGGAAGTACCGTCCAACTGGCCATCTGCAACCCCGGGAACATTTCCAGAAGGCTGGAACGAGGTTGACTCAAATACAGAAATAAAATCAGCAAAAATAAATAAAAATTGAAAATAGCTGAAATCTGCTGGATGATGGACCTCCACCACTCCTTGACCTGCATTTCATTTGCACAGTGAGCACTGCTAAAGCCTGTTATTCTTGAAACTGTGAATTCCACCAGAAACATTATGCACTACAAGGTTTACATTTTGAGAGATAATCTGTTTTAGATAATAAAGGCAGGGGCTTAGCTCTAGCCATGTGCTCTCATAATTCGATTTCTGGCTCGCGTTTTTCAGAAAAACTTTTTTTTTACTTTTTAGAACCTAAAATGTCACTTGCAACCTGATTAAGCACTTTTACTACAACAGCAATTCACATAGAAAATAGAACATGTAATAGTACATAGAAAGAACTATAAAATTAGCAAAACAACATTACTCTGGACCAGAAATGGTGAACTTGGTGCAATAGGCACCATGTGTAAAAACAACACTATGACCTATGACATAAACGTATAGCACAGTGCTAGTAATGTGGTAATGTGGGTGCAATAACAGCTTAGGTTATAACATTCATGTAATCTGGCTCTCAGCTGTGGTCAAACATTTGAAGAAAAGACAATCAAACTGTGAAAGGTATCAGTAACCTCAGTGCAATAGTACTGATGATGCAACCAATTACAGCTGTTCTGATCTCAGCACTTACGCAATCAATCATACATAAAACAACCACATCACCCCAAAGGGTTAACAGTGTGTTTGAATGTCACAATTGCTATAGGTACCAATATAATTACAGTCTAGGAGTTGCTATAGGTACCAATATAATTACAGTCTAGGAGCTGCTATAGGTACCAATATAATTACAGTCTAGGACTTGCTATAGGTACCAATATAATTACAGTCTAGGAGTTCCTATAGATACCAATATAATTACAGTCTAGGAGTTTGGTCCATTTCATATATTTGTTGTAAATTATTTTCTTTCTATCCTTTTTTGCCAGACCTCCTAGTGCATCATCCTTAAAGAGGCAAACACACATGCACGTCACATGCACGAGGAGTGCAGCTTGCCATAAAGCCACCAAGGACATCCTCCCTCTGCAGAGACGACAGTGGTGTTTCATGTGGGTGTGTTGTCCTTGCTAGAAATATTACTGAAAAGGGAAAGGGTGTGAAGACTTACTGCGGCATGAATTTGTCTGTCAAACTATGCTGTCTTGTTCTGTCTATAAGAGGGATTTTCTCTTATTGACTGACCGACCGAGTCCCACTGTTGGATGTGTGTAAGAAGGTGCAACATTTCAACTTAGATAACACTGATTAGAACAGTGAGTGATATCATACATATGTTAGCCCACCTTAAAAGAATTGGAGTGCAGATTAAATTTTAGCTAGGCTATTATGCTATTAGCTAATGTGATAGATAGATAGATAGATAGATAGATAGATAGATAGATAGATAGATAGATAGATAGATAGATAGATAGATAG
>JAOXYF010000010.1:9817397-9841526 GCA_028565775.1 Sternarchorhynchus goeldii
TAGATAGATAGATAGATAGATAGATAGATAGATAGATAGATAGATAGATAGATAGATAGATAGATAGATAGATAGTTCATAAACTATCTACATATTATTTTGAAGCATTATGTAGTTTATTATACAGCCAACAGCTTTTTAACCCCACCCATTTATAATGCAGTTCTCAGGTGTGTTTCAGCTCTGAGTGTGTACAGGGCAGCTAAACAGAATGCAGCTCATTTATTTCATATTCAAGATGCAGTAACAAACTGTTTCATTTTAAGGGCTTAAAAGAGGCTGGAAAATTAGAATGAAGAAACAAATTGTTTAGACTGTTTAGAGGTGGACAATGGAAAAATATAAAAAGATGGCATATGGGCTCTTTAACTTAACGATTTCTCAGATGCTAAAGTCAAGTGCTGAATGTGAAAAACTACGGTATAATTAGCAATCTTGTTTTCTCAAGGTTAACAAGCATTTCCAATCCTTAAATATACATAAACAACAAATGCAAGAGACTTCATGTTTAATGTTTACTGTTTCCTGTGGCTATAATTAACAGTGTTAAAATACAAATTGGACCAATTTTTTGGTACACTGCACAGAAGATTAACTATCAATATAGTAGGGCTCTGGGAAACAGGGCAGTTTTTTCTTTCACCCACAAAACAGCGTTCACTCTGAGATTGCCAAGTATTTCAGATGTTGTGCTGTTGGCACTTGCCTGAAGGATGCTCAGCAAAAAATGACAACTATGCTTTCCTAGTTTTTGAAAGAATGGGGTAATTGATATGTTAGCTACTGAACTTTTTTTTGGGTGTGAGAATAAATGCTACTCTTGCCACTGTTTTGCAGAGTGAGGATTGGTACAGAGGGATCTTCATCACAGCTAGCATCTTCAGCCTCAAGACAGTCCCAGTTTAGACAGTCACATGCTCAACTTATCAGAGCAAAAAACCATCCTTAGAGGCAGCATCTAACCTGTACCTTCAGTCGAGGCTCTGCCAGCATTTTAGTAGCATTTCTAGCATTTTCATAACACTTTAGTACTTGCCTGAGGCTATGAAAGCCTTGCACCTTGTACCTGAGCTGCAATTTGCTCAGCCTAAACTGGTGGAAGTTCAGTGGTGAAGTTCAGTGCAATTTCCTATACCTTTAGGCAAATGATGACAGGGTTGTGTGGAGGGAGAGGGAAAGCCTCTTGTACAGAATACACCATGCACTATAAGTCAATGTAATGATGCATTTCCTTTTAGAAAACCTTTAGCCAATAACCCTCCAACACGTTTAAAGTCAGTACAATTAAAGATCACAGCAAAGCTGAGGAATCTAGACAGTGAAGGAGTAAGAGAAGAGGGCAATATGCAGGCAACTTTGCAGATGGCTTAAATACCAAAAACAGGCAATGTAAAACAACAGCTTATGTAAGAACACATACAGCCAAGCAGCAAATTAGCGTTCCATCTGCTAAATCTCGAAAAGTAGCGAGTGAAAGTTTCAGTGAATGTTCAGGCCCACAGAAAAAGGATTTTCAATTGGGAAGTCCTTTGCTAGTGTGTACAAAAACATAGACCTACTGCTGCAAACCTTGAAAGACAAGCATGCTTCTGCAGCGGGCCCACTGCTGCTGAAAAAGAATGCTGTTGAGTTCGTGGACATGTTACTTGTTCTTACTAAAGTTCTTCCTTACATAAAGACCCTTTGCTGGGTATTTCAAAACGGACACCCATAGCAGCCCTGAACTCCACATAAGCAAAAATTACGTAATGATCATGAAGAGAGATTTGGACTCGCCCTTTGGGGGATAAACAAATTTGGATCTTTCATGGATGTTGCCATGGAGTCTGTATACTTTTGCCAGCCATTGTCCAGTGCTGTAAGTGAAAGGGGAACGAACGCAAAGAAGTGGAAGAAGATAAAGCCAGATCAAAAGAGGAATAACATGCTCTCTCTTTTAATGCTTCTTCCAAAGGAACAAAAAGCTACACTAATGTTCTGGAGTGCAAGTTAACATGATATGTAAATGTAATACTTAAGTAATTTGGGGGGTAATCAAATTTAAAGATATCAAACATTTTTGAGAGAGCCAGATGGAGACTACTCTGAAACGTTCCAAGTAAACAATTCTGGATGCTTTACTGACGTATCAAAACCAAGAGCACACACACACACACACACACACACTCACACAAAAGCACATGTATGCATTTCCTGCATTTCCTTGCAGATACCCTCTGTTTTCAAAATTATTTGTGCTATAAGAGCTCAGGCAAAGGATACACAGAAATAAAGAACTTTGTGCTTTCAGAGGAGGATATTCTATTGTTCATTCAACAAGTGCAGTTAGTGAAAGGCTTTTGGAGAATGCAGGAAAACAAAATGACAAAGGGAAACTCCAGTCACATGTGGCCATATTATACACAGCATATGTGCTTGACTCAGCTGCAGCTAATTAATTGATAATACATAACTAGTTTAGAAAACGCGAATGTAAAATACAATATTTATTATGTTTAAAATCAATCAGTAAAAAAAATGCAGTGTGGTGATCCCTGATGCAGCATCCGCCCATTAAAATTTCACAATAACCGAATAATCTTTTTTTTCTAAAATAATTGCTCTGACAACATGTCATGCTAACATCCTTTCTTGTAAAACAAATGATGGCAACACACTGATGTTAAAATACATGTATGCAACAAATCAAATTTCTGAGTAACAAAAAAAAAAAAAAAAGTATACTGCATCAGTTTCACACGCTGCCTTTTTGAAGACACACCTAACTTATTTTTACTGGTGGTGAAATAGTCAGCTCCACCCAAAGAGTGCAGAAGATGGCCATCTAAACATTTCTATATTAAACTTGAACAGCTTACTTACACATAACACAAGAAAGTTCCTAGAGAAGAGTCAACGCTGACATAGATAATAACGCAATTCAGCATTATGTCTGTGGTAAAGAACATTGACCGAAATCAGGCAATCAGACAATCATCGTCAAACCTAAACATCGTTTAAAGGTCAGTAAGAGAGACATAGTAACAGTACAGTTCTTGTAAAAGTTGCTGCAAGACTGTACAACACATAAAGCCTAGAGTCACAGTGACAGTCTCGCAAAGGAGCATAATGCTATGCTGACTTGTTGGTATTTTTGGCATTTTGGCTAGTAGGTTGCTTGGTATATCTGCTATTGTAGTGTATATCTGTCAGAATGACACTGGCCCTTACAAACAATATCTGATATGACTTCATGCATAAAGTTACACTCCAAATCCTTCACATGTCTGCATAACCTTGAATGAGCTGCGTTTGTTTGTTCTTACTACTGACAAATATGTCCAACAACACAGATTTTGTCCGAAGTATAAGTAAATATGTCTGAATTAATGTACATTAATTACATAGTCTTACATGATGTCTGTCTTACACTGTTTTGCCATTCATGTAAGTACAAATCGGATTATTAACACAAAGTTCTGTGCATACTCATTAACTAAGTTCGTTCTGATTATGACATGGTGTGGTAGTTGATATTCTTGGATGCCTTGTTGAAAACTAGAGTGGATTGGAACTTTTGGAACTCCTGACCTCTGTCCCATTTTCCTTTTAGAAAAAAAATTTCAAGTAACTTGAATATCACTTAAGTAACTTTGTTAAATATGACTTTAAGTTATATGTTTGAAATTTTGTAACTCAATATATAAATTATCTAAATGAATACATTTGGATTAAAACACCAACTCAAACAAAAATTCAGCTAATCCATCAAGGCCTAAAAGGTTTTATTTATTTTTTTTTGGTTGTTGAGTATGTACTTTGGAAATGTACCTGTCAATCCACACACAGGCTTTATTTATACAGATCGTCTGCACCTGTTTCAGGAATCATAAACATTGCTATCTGAGGTTTGAGGCGCAAAAGAAAAACTGAAACAGTTTCACAAACCTTATATACTTGGCCATATGTTCCATTACCAACCACTTCAATGAGTTCGAATATCCCAGCAGGGTCCTGAAATGAAAAAAAATGAACATTTCTGTACTATTCCAGAATAGGTTGATCATACTGCATTGAGTTGGAACGCTTAGTGGCCTCTGGTAATTTATACGACTTGATAAACTACATGTAGTCTTATCTACAATTTTCAGCGGCTCATATATCATACTGATTGTGATTGCAGTGTATAGTGACATCTAAGGTTAGATAGCATTCGCTACATTTTAGTCATATATCCTATAGTGAACTGTTTAGTGACTTGGTGGCAAACTTACAACTGTTGCATGTACTATCCAAAGCATTATTGCATATCAGATAATTTCATTATACTAAAGTCTGTAACCATAGGCGTGTGAGTATGACATATGATTTTCGGGGTAGGGAAGAGTCTATTTTCGGACTAGTTCTGTCTATATGAAAAAGATGAGCTACAGGGAGCAGTTACTGCGCTGCACAGAGAAATAACGGGTATCTGACAGACAAAGAACAAGAGGCGACTAGTCAAAACTTTATATGCACTAAATGTTCCGATATAAATGCTGTCTTGTGACGACAGAAAACTCGTTAATAACGTCCTCGTTATTGAAATAAGCGCAAAGCCGAAAACATTTTAGCCTACGTAGGTTAGATTACGACAAACATCTTTTACCCGTAAAGAGGAGAGGTCAATGTTGTCGAGGCTCCTTGCAGTGCAGTCTTTTGCCATTTTAATAAGTCGGCCTGCCGATTACAATACACAAACTAACTTTTCGAAAGAAAAAAGCTAAAGCCGTTAGTGTGCCGTCCATTCGTTACTGTCCTCTAAAGCTGTCGATAAACACTGGACACCTCTCATCCCGCGAAACCCGGAACACACTCAGGAAACCGAAGAAGTGCCCCCTCCTCTCCCCAAGAAAGCACATTTTGTCTGTTTCCTCTATAAACATTCAACTAGCCTTCTTTTAAGGTGTTAAAATGACTTTAAATCTTTTGAAGTCTCAGTGCTGACTTACTCAGTGCTCATTTTTTCAGGTGTTTCAGTTATTTATTTATTTATTTATTTATTGTTATCTTATAATTTTTGTTGTTAACTGTCAGTCAGGAACTGGGTTGTCTGTGGTTTTCATTTTCATTTTTTTTAAACCAACGAATTTTCGATTATTGAAAAAGTTCATCTGTGAATAGAAAAGAAAGATGTTAAACTGGTCTTCAAATAGTAAAAGATCAAACAACTGTACAACTGTCATTCTTTGATTACCCAAGGCTGGAGCAGCCCAGTCTAACCTCAAAACAGGGACACTGTGTACAGGCTACAGAGGGACCTTTATTGAAACGAAGCATAACAAGAACCTATTGCATTGTAAGTTAGTAAAAGCTGACTTTGCTTTAAAATAGTATCCATATGTTGAATATGCTTAGAAACTGATATTCACAAACAGTGGACAGTGGCCTGAACAACCAGGTCCGACCGTTTGGACAATGCGACCCAGTAGGCCTACTGTAACTTGAAGGACATTTCCCCCTTTTGTATTAAGTAATACAAGAAAATATTTAAATATTCTATAGATTAATGTGAATGCATGAGTGACACAGAGTGGCAAATTACTCGTTTGTGCTAATACGAACCATGTGAAATGCAAACCATGAGTCTTGGACAATCTTTGAACTTAGGCCAGATGGTGTGAGATGTGTCAGTTACTCTTGTAATAAAACAGCTCACATGTACCTCGGACCTCAGCACTCTTCCTTTGACCTTTGCTCCTTTGCCCAGGGGTCACATGGCATCACAACTAAAACACACTCGTATGCATCATCTTCAGTCCTTTCAGTCAGATCTGAAAGGCTCAACACAGTTTCCTGTGTGCGAATGCAACTTTGTTTTCTTGACTTCCAGAAACAGCAAAGAACTGCTGTTTCGAGCTGATGAAGGACAACCCTAAGGGAAGGGACACACTGTGAAATGTTAAGAAGTCCTGAACACAGAGACTTTCATGTAGAGGTGTGAAATGCATTGTGTAATTGTTTCAAACAAAAATTCAAACAACTTGTGTATTTGTTGATTAATATGGGTGTGTATTTAAACTGCTGTTTTAATTCTATATATGCATGGAAAATGCCAACAGCAAATACTTGGGTAACTGAAAAATCCTTTCTTGTTTGTATTTCATATCCTGTATTCTCATAAGAAAAATATATATTCATTATATATATATATATAGTTATATATATTCACTGTATATATATAGTTATATATATTCACTGTATATATATAGTTATATATATTCACTGTATATATATAGTTACAAAAAAATTAAACCTTAATATCATTGTATTGGCACTATTTTAACCATTTTCAAGAGGTTTTAACAAATGCAGTACTGTATAAAATGAGAGACCTGCAAAGTCATTAATCACTGTCTATTTGCCATGAAATTTTATTTCACAAAATAATGAAAGTATGTAACATGTAACAAAAACAGCTTATTACCCTAAAAAGTTTTGTGGGCATACTCCCAGGACTACTTCAAATGTCTTATTAGGAATGCAAACAAAATTGTGTAATGAAAACAACATTATCAGTAGTGAATTTAAAAAAGATATAAGATTTTGTTGCTGCCATAATGCCTTTTAACACCTCTAGATGGCACTATTGAGTTGTTCCTGGTTATTGGCGTCTGCTGCCTACTTTCAAGAACTTTTTCATGCAACAATGTCAGGCTGATTGCATCATATAAATCTATACAGTATATAAGTATACATATATACTTATACATAAAATTATATAAATCTAAGTGTGTGTATATATATTTATATATATATATTTCAAGTATAAAATGACTATAACAAGCTGAGAAAAGATGACATGAAAATCACCAAGAGAATTTGGTGTCCTTTAATCTTTCTAAAAAACTCACTGTCAGTGTTGGCTACAGAGTGCATTTTATGCCAGAGGCCCCTAGAAGTATTGGCAACATGTTCTGATAAAGAAAAGGTGTCATGATGTAATGACATACAAATGCTACGAGAGTGCACGGAATAATATAAGTAAATCATAAAATTAATACAGTTGACTGGTATAATTTGTGTTTGATACAAGGTACAACTGCTGGGTCTATCAGACAAAAAAGCAAGCTCTCTCTTTAAAAAAAAAAAATCCCAAATAAAAATAAATAAATAATAATAATTAGACAGAAAGTCTTGAGAAAACTTTTTTTCAGGGAAGAGACAGCAAACTTAACTCACTGTAAATCAGGCAAACTGTAGTTTTATAAAATACTCATATATCAATATTTAATAGGCTTCCAACAAACACAACAGATATTTTTTTTTAATTTAATTATGATTTATTTGTTTAAATATACTGTAATATTTTTAAAGCTCACACCAAATGTGTTTGATCCACCTGCTTTTAAATAATTGTGTCGCAATGACCAAAGCAGTCACTCACCGGGAAAAAAAAAATTCTAGGCAGACATCTTGTGATGTGGGCTCACTCAACTCACAGACCAATATTAAGGAATCTTGAGTTTCTTTATAAGATATGAAACTGTACATAATATCAATACCTTGAACATGAAAAACAAGGTCTCTTATTACTCATCTCCAAAAAGGAGAAATTCAAGTAGGAAAATTATATTCATAGCAACTTTATATTAAGCTTTTTTTTTCCTTTTCCAGCTGAAAAAAAAAACCTTAAAGTGAACACAGCTAATTAAAGGTCCAGAAGTAAGGAGCAAAACATCATGTTTTTTGAAAATCTTTTCAAAACTAAAATGAATGTTCATGCAGGTCAGAAACAAAAAGGCAAAACAAAAGTGAAGGACCTTGGAAGGTATTGCTGTCGATGCTTCTACCAGATATCACTCGTGAGTTCTCGTCCTGACAGTGGGACGAATGTGCTGTTCAAGTGGATCTCCTGCTTGGCCTTTCCCCCAGTGTTGTTCTGGGTTGTTTGTCCATTCAGCAGCGTCATGGGGATATTGCAGTACATGTGACGGTTGCTGAGTGTGGCTATTTGTAGTGATGAGGCTGGCATATCGTACTCATAGCTCCGGCAGAAGTGTCGCATCTGTGGGTGGGTGGACTGGTTAAAGTCTGGGATCTCGGCATGGGCAGGTGCCACTGTGGGTGAGGTGGTCGTCATGGCGATAGTGGAGACAGCCTGCAGGTCGCCGAAGAGACCCTGTTCACCCGAGTCCAGCACCTGCCGGCGAGACACGGTCTCTTTCTTTTTTGCAGGCATCTCGTACACCACCTGCTTCCAAAACTTGGACTTAAGCTGGTTGCTCTTGGTGCCTCGCCACTTGATGATGGAGAGCGCTTTGATGGTGTGCTTAAGTGTCTCCACCTCTTGGTAGTTGATGATGTTGCGGAGGTCAGCGCACTCGATCATAATGACCTTGATCTCGCCCGTCACCAGCATGCTGTGCAGCCGCGTCTCCAGCTGAAAGATACTCCAGCCACGCCTTGCCACGAACTCGGGGGTCAGTACGATAATGAGGCGTCGGCTCTGCTCTACGCTTCGAGCCAGGTCCTCAATGTAGACTAGCGAGAGAATGAGAAAGAGGTGATTAATGTGTGTTACAGAGAGACACAGAGAGAGAGATAGAGAGAGAGGATTAACATGTGAGACATAGAGATAATTAATGTGTTGAAAGAGAGAAAGACAGAAAGAGAGGGAGAGAGAGAAACAGTAGATCACACACAATTCTGGGATAAAAGTTCTAAAAAAGTGTTTTCTTTTGTAATTAAAAACACAACAAGGGTAGTGTTAACTCATTTCAGCATATTCCAAAGTTCATTTCCAGGTCTTTTCTATAAAATGTCATTCATAGCTGATTCATCCTGCCACCATCTGGTGTTGTGGAGAGACACAGTAACAGGGAAACCTCAGAACTAGCCAGTTTCCTTACACAGTAAAATATTACTGAATACATAACTGCTGCTAAGCTATAGTTTCAGTTTTACACTCTGAGCAACATGCCAATGTAAGAGGTTCAAACACATGTAACGGTGTACTTGATGCCCGCGTGCACCCACCTGCACCCACTAAGTCCTTCATGCCAATGATGAGAGAACCTGACACTCACAGCCTCTGATACCAAGATAACACTGCATCTAGGAAGGTGCTGGAGGAACCTTGTCAAATGACTTCTCAGTCATTTAATGATGAAACAGCAGCATGACACTGTAGGGTGAACAATTTGCTACTCTACAGCTCAGTATTTTTGTCATTTTTAATATTTTTTTGCCAAACTCTTTTGCATTTGTGGATGCCGTAAATATTCTGCTGCCTAATAATTTATAACCCAAATAAGTTGAATGGAGGTCTAATACAAACTATATAATAGATTTCTATGAATAAGGGGATGCATTGTGCTGTGTAATGACTCATAAATCATGCACACTAGCACAGTATCTTTAGAAAGTGTGAATGTTATTTTGGATTGCATGCTTGTTAACAACAGAAACAGATATCACCCTAGAGCACATATGAAGAACTGAGTATTTCTAAAGTTTTTAGTGGTGTGGCCTTTTTTTGGTAGTAAATCTTTCTTAGAAAATACATATAGGTGCATCAGGAATTTAAGGCACAAGGCACATTATTCAACAAAATATTGTGATTACAGTTGCAGTGATATTATTTTCTAAGAACTGTCATATATTTTTCTGACATGAAATAAGCTCACAGTCTTTTCTCGTGACTAAGGGACATCTTAAACAGATTAAGAAACTTGGCACACCATCCTCTGAGCCAGAAGCCTCACATTTAACAGTGTTTATTGGTGTATTTGTTTGCCTCTGTTGTGAAAAGGTGACAAATGTAGTGCAGCAGCTGCTTATGAGATTAGGATATGACTCCTGACTTTATTCTTTCTGACAGTGAAATAAATGGCAGCCAGACAGAAAGAGAAGCTTCCCATAAGGCCTGGCAGAATGGGAGAAAATGTATCACTGATCTAGTGCACTGGGCCACTGACTCACCAGTTATTTCTGATAAAGTCGATTTGGAGATCTAGCAACACTTCAGCAAAAATGCCCTTTAGGTCATAGGTTTCTTAAAAAAAAAAAGCTAAGCTATTAAACCAGTTCAGGCCTCCTTGTTCTATACATGCCAAACATCTTCCATTAAATCTGTGAGGTTCAGCGTAGTTTAAAGCCTGGGATATGAGCCATGTGGTAGAGGGTGATAGGATAGGAGAAGCTGGAGGTCTTCAAGGCCTGAGACTTACTGCTGGTGGGAATGAGGTCTCGGTCTGGAATGAAAATCTTGTAACCATAGTGCTTCTCTAGCACATCAGGCAAGATCTCTAGTGCGAACTGCTCCTCTTCGCTCATCTCCCGTCCCAACGAGTCCAGGTCCACTTTGGTGTAGGAGAGGTAAGCATCATATTCCTTGTTGTCTGTGAGCAAAACAGTTGTTATTGCATAAAATGGGTAAAAATGGAATATAAGAGTAAAGACCTAACATCTGAAAATGTCCCAGAAAGAAATTGGGCAATCAGACAGACACAGAAAGCTATTCCTCATTCTTCATTTTATCCAAGATGAAAACTGCCAGCAACTAACCTCTTTATGTATGATCTACACACACGTGTTTTTTTTTATATTTACTATTTTTTTTATTTTTTTTTAGCTAAAACTGATATTTTCCTATGAGTGGTATTCTATGAATTACTGAAGTCGCCAAAGTCTTAGTCCTATTAAACTTCCTGTGTTTCTAGTAAATGCTTCCTCAGTGCCTTTTTTAACAGACATCTTATTAAACCTCCCGTTAAACTGAACGACACTTTTGGTGGATATTCTTCACTGCAAAACTCACTTGTTAGTAGCAATTAACATAAATGTTGGACCTTCCAAATGTACATGCAAACACCTGCAAATGTATCTGCAAACATATATGTTAATAAACATATACATTTATTAATTATGTACTTAACATGGTTATTGGTATTATTTGGTTTCTTGACCTCTCTTGTTTAAATTGTCACCTGACTGGTGCTCATTTTTTACAGATTTATCATTTTGCTTCTTAGCAGACCATATACTTGCAAACAGCCTCCTTAAAGGATTGATGTAGATCTACAACCACAGTCTCTCACTGTGATGTGTTTACGAAGGATACATGGTAGGATACATATGGCTACTCTTTCAAAACATAAGCTGCTTGGTTATCTGTACTGTATATAAATCAGCTGGTCGCTTGACCCTTCTGTTGGTCAGGAAGAGGTGCTCCATTAGGGATGCCTCACTTGAATGTCTGACAGCTCACTGGGACGTGGTTTCTGGCAGGTTCCTAGGGCTTGTCTGACATCAGAGGTGAATGGATTCTTCCTTGTGACTCTTTCTGGTGTCTCGATGACCACTGGTATAGACTTCCACTCCACCAGTTATCTGCTTATCCACCTCCAAAACCACTCTACGATCTGCACAGTGGCTACATTACTTGATCCCAGAAAGAATCCTGAACCTCCATTTGTCAATCAGAAGTTTTATTTATACACTAGATAAATAAAAAAATGGCAGAGAGGGAAAAGACATCCCAGTGTCCCAGTGGGTGATTGATTTTGATATTGAATGGGAGATCAATTCAAAAATACAGGTAATACACATATGCTCTTATATCACTTATATATGGCACAACCTAGTTAGGGCTTTTTTTGGAAGCGATTTTCCATGGTTGTATCATCCTTTCCATGTGATAGTACCACCAATCCAAAGCCATGTACTGTACCTTTCACATGCAGCAACTCACCATACTTCATGGTGAACGGTAACTGTCTGAACCTGTCAGCAGGACCTAGTCGCCAGGCTGGCTAGTGCAATGGTTAGATGGGCAAAAACAGAACAACACTGGTGTGCTTGCCAGCCAGTGACAGCACGGCCAATTATGTGCCCCTCTGCTTACAAAAAGATGAATAGCGTCACTGGAATACAGGAACGGAGTCCCTTGTGGGCGAGTTCCACAGATCATTGACTCATTGGGCTATTTAATTCCTTTACAAAAACACAACACACACACACACACACACACACACACACACAAACAAAATAAAGCATTTAATTTTCTGGAAAAAACAACCCTCACCATCCTCCGTCTCATCGTTGCCAAAGTGATGTCGATAACATAACATGAGCTCCACGTTGTAGCATTTGTAGATGGCCGTGAAGACCCCTAGCAACAGTAAGATGGCTCCAAGCCCACCAGCAAGCTCCAGCCTGTACACATCTGTGAAAATGAGCAAAACACAAAACGAGGGTGAAGTGGCGAGAGCAGCAGTGGGCCGCAGCACATGGTAGGTGAGCAACAGTTTCAGCTCGCTCCATTTTACTCTGTCACTATGACACTACACGAAAACAACATACGGGTCCCTGGCCTCTTCTCTTGAATAAAGTCCCCACCTTTTTGAGACTTTTTCTAGAGCGCTTAATTTAACTTCCCAGACTTTCTATGATCACTATTCATGCTATCTGTAAAAGTTTTTAACTGTGTTATAGAAAGACACAAAGTGTGGTCTGTACTGAGCTACAGTGGTCACTAACCCTTACCCTGAGGTTCTGGCCTCCCACAGAATACCATTCAAAAGCACATCTAATGCATTTGATTCTACTGAGATGTTTCTGCTCAAAAGTGGGATTCTTTGAGTTGTGTTAGGTGTGGGTTGTAGCTAAAATTTCCAGGAAGGCAGATCATTTGGAGGGTTGCTGACCACTGCATTAGGGAAATGCAGAGAATATGAGAATTTTTTTTTCCCCTGATAAAGCAGATTTAGAAGTTTGGCATCTCAAGGCAATGTTATTTTGACAACCGAATACCTATACTGCACAATAACTCTGAAAGAGTGGAGAGAGAGAAAGAGAGAGAGAGAGAGAGAGAGAGAGAGAGTGAGAGAAAGAAAGAGATGGTGGTAAGGAAAATAGATTCCTGAAGCAGATAGAAGAAATATGGATGTCTGAGGAGGGGACCTCAAAACTCCTTGACTAGCTGTAATCGTTCATGTTTGCAGTACTGTCACTTACTAAAATGAGCCATTAATCTCTGCTTCACTCAGGCTCTGTGATAGCAGTATCATTTCTCACATACAGCAGCATCTGTCATACAGTACAGAAAGCGCTTGCCACTTGTCAATGGCATACTGTAGTGCCTTAGGTGATGTAGTGCACATGGCTCCAATTATAAAATTTAATTATCTGCGAAATAAGCATATAACACACCCACCTTTAAGGTAATGACATCTTGATAATGCACTACATGGATCCTTAATATTATAAATGCACTAATTATTATTATTATTATTATTATTATTATTATTATTATTATTATAACTGATTTTATTATATAAGTGCTTTATTATATAAGTGAACTTTTATTATATAAATACAGAGTGCATAAGAAGAATGTACAACCTAGCAGCAGTGATATGAAAGCCAGGCCTGGGCACTGATGGGTTTTTTTGACATTTGAAAATGAAACAATTCATTTTAAGCAGCGCAGCTCAACCTGTTTACAGAATGCCTTCTGTGGAAACTTGTTACTTGGTTAGAAACTAGTTACTGGCCCCTGGAATCAGTATTTATCCCTTGGAGTCTTAATATCTGTCTGTTTGTCTGCTAAAAAATAGTCTGTTTGTGTATACAAATATGTGTCAAAAAGGTGACAAAATAAAGTGGCAGTAGTAATTTAAACCAGGAATCACTTTTTGATTGATGCATTTAAAATTTGAAATAGGAAAATTTATTTTATAAAGTCGTCAACTACAGACCCCATGCAAGAACATCTCATATAAACGCATTCATTCTTAAACTGTTTATATGAATAATTTCGAAGTTTCTCTTAGGAGACTTTCAGCCTTGTGTAGGTGCTGTGGCACCAGAGAAACACTCCATGTTTCACTCTAAATATTTGACTGATCTAAATATTGGAGATTGGACATATAAATGAACCTTTATCCTGTTTGCTGGCTGCATTTGACTTTTTTTTTGCTCAACCCTACAAATTACGATACTAGTTACAGGCCACTGCGATCAGGGCAGCATCAGTGGTCAGTCATTGGTCTGTGCTGCCTGTGTGGTAAAGACCACACAGGTTTTGTTATGATGTTGCACATAATGGGCAGTGACTGTTCCCTGGACATATTAACTTTCAGTCAAAGTCCATTTAAGTCATTTTATAGGTAGTGATTTGATATTGGTAGTTACTGTCCATAAACACACCCTGCACTGCACACAGTGCAACATCACCTCTAATCTTTGTTAGTAAGCATCTTAGACTCCTTCAGTTTTAGTCACATGCTGCCTTCTTTGGATGACACATTTTTAATCTAAAGTTTTAATCCAAGTATATTCTCATTTCAGTGAGAGCACCAACTTCAAGTGACATGGTTGGGATAGAGTCATTTTCTTCCAATCCTCGGCTGTGGTAGCTATATGTTAAAACATATTATGTTTTATTGGTCTCTGCAAGCATGACTTTTTGAGATGTCAAATATGCTCATTCCGAATTATAATAAATGCACAGTCATTTATGACAATTTTCTGATGTTCAGAAAAATTTGAACAACTGGCTTAGAAAGTCAAAATAAGAATACAAAAATGTATGCATTGAGCATGAAGCCCATGTGAGACGGCTTCCGAAGAATGTGCGTGATAATTTAATTAAAAAGCATTATATTGTAAATCATTACACAGAGTCTGTACTCTGTGTAAAGGATCCATAGTAAACTCATTTTTTTCTTAACCAGTAGAGGTCGCTGTGGGCCTGGCATAACGATGAAAGACACTTGGAATGACACCAGAAACCAAGAGAATGCTGGACCCTGGGGAACATTATTTGCTTCTCTACATTAAGTGCCAAATGTCAAGGGGGGTGTCAGTATTAATACGGAACAACATTTAAATAAGCTGGCAGAGATGGTGAAAATAAATTCTTGTTTAATGAATCAAAATTAATTACATTCACCTTTCTCTCTCTCTTTTCCTCCTCTCTCTTTACATCGCTGTCATTCTCCATTTACGTTTCCATTCAAACCTTCAGCTCATACTTCTGTTTGTCTCTGCATTGTAATTTGGGTCATCGTCTTACTGTATGACACTCACTCGTTATCTTATTTTATCAGGACCAGCACATTGATTTATTTGACAATGCCCAATTCAAAGAACAAAGGCAACTTTTCTCTGAGCATCCATGTAAATGTTTATGAACTGGAGCTATAAAGTTTTAAATGAGAGGTTCATTGAATTTCCTTCTGACTTGGACATTCCATTGTCATCATCACCAGGTTTGCTCAAGTAACCTCTTATGTGCTCTTACACTGAACCATTTTATTTGCTCTCCTTAACCCCAAACAACTCTATAAGTACAGTGAAGTTACAACTGCCCTGGATTAATGATGAGTAATGCAAAAAAAACAACAACAAAAAAAACCCCATTATATTCACTTATTTGCGAGGATTTTGGGACTTGTTTTACAACTTGGAGGTACAGCTGCTTATCTGTTCAGCGTCTCTTATTTGTAAATATAATCAGTGGGACAGTAAGCTTGAATTTAGCAATCAGATCACACAACTTTGGTCTGCGTTTTAAATTGGGTAGCAGCTTTCAGCTGCATTGAAACAGCACGCATAAAGCTGAATGTGAATTGCTTTTATCTTTTGTCTGCCTTAGAGTCAATAGGCATGAACTAACATGGAGACTCAACAATTGCCTACGAAAGAACAGCAGGTTATTTGAATATCTGAATCCTTACAGAAAAAGATGTATGCATTATGCATTATGTCATAACCAATAACAACAAGCAAAAGTATTACACATATTTTCATAATGTTTAAGAAAAAAGGAAAGAAAATAATCACTAACTTACTTTATAACATTAGGAATAACCAAAATATACTTGCCAGTAGTCATACATATGAAGAACAAAAATCTTTAAAATCTTTTTGTGTCCTTGAATGTTTTTCAATGTGCAGTGATGATCTACCATCAAGAAGACTTCTACGGGACAATTACAGGACAATACAGGACAATTCTAAAAAAGAATGCAACAAGATCCAGTCTGCCTTTTTGTACAATCCTAACAAATTCACTGCACAATGTGACACCACACAATGACAATGACCCAAATCACAGTGCTAAAGTAACCAAGGACAACCAGAGGGTCAGAGTGGAAGACTTTGGACCATACAAGTTTATTTCATAATTTATACCTAATCAGGCATGCATTGTACTTTATGAAAAGGCTGAAGTCAGGAGCCCCTCAGCACAAATAACTGCAAATGGCAAAGGCTGGGTGAAGCAATCTCAGAGGGTGATGATGGATAGACATGCTGGTCTTAGAGGTTTCAGGCTAAGTGTAGTTATTGCATCTAAAATGAATACTGTCTTATTGTCCTTTTATTACTTCAGTCCAAGATTTATGCCTAAAACAGGGAGTATGGACAAAGAAAGTTCTACAAGCCCCTAACAGTAATGCAATAGAAATTCAATACAAAACATATGTGGCCTCAAAACACTACCATAAACCAGAAGGTGACCTTTCTTCAATTTATCTGCAGTTTTAGCATTGCTTGGTGCATGAGTGCACATTAAAAACAGCAATTCAGGACAATACGTAAAATACTTACGATTTCCCAACACATGACAGTTCGCACGCAAACTAAATGGATATTTAAGAAGGCGAGTAATTGTACTGTATTGTGTTTAAAGTGCATCATTCGTGTTTGGCCTTTTGGAAGAAATTTAGTGATTGTACAAAGAGATCAGTCTACCTGGCACTACAAACTTCTTTCAAAATATGTTTTGAAATAATATTAAGCAGACTGAGTGGATTGAGTGGCAGGTGAAGTTATATTAGAGGTTAAATAAGTAAACCCGGGGGATACACCTAGCCTTCATTTTCCAGGCGACAATATTGCCTTGAGAAACAAAGGCACATTTATGGAATGTGCGCTCCCATTTGGGAAGAAAGAGCATGTTTCAAACTAGTCATTTCCTTCTAGGAAATAACCTCATAATATGTCTACAGTAACCACAGGGATGTGACGAGGTAGGATTTATTGCCTTCATCCTATGTACACGGTGCATACAACCAATCGCTTCTCAATTCTGCAGTCACACTGTGACATGCTAGACAGCCCTTAGCCTAGACCCACATCTCTGGTAATTAGTGACTCAAGAGTTAAAAGCCTGATTAACCAGTTATTTTGTGTGATCTACCTCTTTAAGATTTGGTAGCCCTCAAATCACATTCTTGCAGTATATCAGCCACAAAATTATTATTCAAGGTCAAAGATCCATGGTTCCTATTTTCAGAGTAAAGATAATAAATTTTCTGCTTCTGATGTTAATGGGCATATGATGGGACTGAATAATTGTTTTTCTACCAAAATGGGTCACTGCAGCTCCTAGGGAAGAGTCAGCAAGGCCAACCGGGGCCTGTGCTGATGCTTTTATTCAAAGTCATAAAACATTAATTTATTTTGATTAGATTGAATTGCTTTTGTCCTTTGTGACTCTCACTTGGAGTGCAGGCCTTTTCTGAATTTAGATAGTTTCAGCATAAAGCAACAAAGTATGAAAGACATTAGTTCTCTTACTGTGCTTACAAGACCTTTGAAATAAAATAAGATAAAAAAAACCAGACCCATGCATTGCAATAGCCATAGGTTTTAGTGAGATTTACCTTTCTTCTGAAGGATGACACTTCCACGCCCCCGTCCGTTATGGTTCTCCACAGTGCAGGTGTAGTTGCCCATGTCTGTCTCCTCCACTGCATCGAAGGTTAGGCTCAGCTCCACCTCTTTCTCTCCCAAGTACTCTTTGGTGACCCTGCACACAGCACACCCTTCAGGATCAGAACTTCTTGTCTAAAACTTTAACCTGATACACATCCTGATAGGCTTAAATTTTTGGTATTATAATTATTGCTGTTTACATATGCTGGCCCACCACAGATAAGGGATTCACTAACACACTAACTTTTTTAGCCCCCATGACAATAAAATGCTAACCTTACAAACAATATAAACACTAAATATTCCTGACGCTTCCCAATGTCTAAAAAGCCAGTTGAGCAGAACTTTACCTCGTTCCAAAATAAACTATTAATATCATGAACATGGTTAATTTAATAATCAGTAATTATATTCAGAGTTTTAGAATAACAAAGATCTGGCTCTGACACTGGAGGTAGAAAACACTATTGATTTTTATTATTTTGTTTAAATAAAAAAACCTTCTCATGAATTTCACTTTTCTTTGTTTTGAATGACATTTGATGCTGACTCACAGACCCCAAACCTTGCTGCACTGTGTGCTTCTTGGAACAACAGCTAAGCCATTTACAGCTGTAACCGACAGGATCTAACTCTAAGTTCAAACATTTGTATGAAGTCATCACAAGTGTCTGCAATATAGGGCAAGGCTTGGAAATGTATTTGAGTTCAATATAATGGCATGAGCTATCATAGCCCACGCTAAATAAATCAGATTAAGGTATGTGGATTAAGATTAAGGATTAAGATATGTGGGGTCCATTTGTTTGCAAACTGTGATGGTTTGAGGATAGAGCTGCTATTACTTTGGAAATTTGGTTACTCTTGCCTATTAATTAGTAGCTCCAGGTTTTTCAAATATTTTTAAAAACAGTCTCCAGCCACACTGAGAGTAACCTGCCTGAGAGAAGACATATAGATATTCACACTTGAGAAAGATAATTTAATTTCTGTTCTGGTTTAAAAATGTTGGAATAAACCAACATTCACTTGTGACGGGTCTCTGTGAGCTCTTGAGCCTCTTGTTTGGGGTTATGTTCAGGGTGCCCTGTTCTCAGAACAATGCCTCTACAAACATTTTATACTAACTTTTTAATAAAACAACAACAACAACAACAATAATAATAGCAATATTATTATTATTGTTATTATTATTGTTGTTAGTATTATTATTGCTATAACTAAGTGATTTTCTTTGTAGTTTCATCATTAAATGATCTTTATGAATTATTATAAATTATCATTATTTACCATTGTTATTTATCATTATTATTATTATTATTATTATTATTGTTATTATTATTATTATTATTATGTTCATTGTAGTCTTAGCCAACCCCACCCTATATATCTACATCTCCATTGTATAAAAGGTTGAGAGCAAACATGTTCTTTTGATGCATAGGTGCATTGTCATGACTACATACATCTAGAGGAGAGCACCAGCAGTATATGTAACCCAACAAAGGCTCTACATAGACCAGTATCATTCTCCATTAACAAGCAGAAGGGGAGACTAATCTATCCCTCTCAAACATGACCAACAGTGATCTCATGGACTCTTGACAGGGTCATCACTAAGAATCCTGGCCTCAGTGACAGAATAAAATCATCCACAGGTTTGAGAATGAGCTGGCCAAGCTTCTCGCATATGCCAAACCTGACTTTTAGTGTGTATCTGTCTTGTTGGCCACTTGTGTTAAAATTCCCATATCACTAACATTCTAGATACGTCTAATCTGGAGTACTGCTATAGCATTTAGTTATGTAAACTTCCTCTGACTATAAATTCATTATCCACTGTGCATATGGGCTCCCCTTTTTTGCCTCTTGTCCTCTCAAATGGTTTCTTCCTTGTGTCATCTCAGAGTTTTTTTTTCCCTTGACACTGCACTTGGCTTGCTTATTAGGAGTGGACTGAGATTTCTGGAAAGTTTAAAAAGTTCGTTTGGTGGGTAATGAATTTCAAAAGTTCACAATCCTCTATAAAACTACACTGAATTTTCCTTGTTTTCAGTAATGTTCACTTTCATCAGGCGAGATTAACCAAAGACGTGGTCTTAATGTGATGATTAAGTCTTTAACATTTGATATGTACTTTTTCGGTATCAGAATGAGTACAAATCTTTAGACAACTGAACAAACCAAATGTAGCTAAATTAAACAAATGGATTTCTGACTATCTGGAAAAAATAGAAACCTATTACACACCAATTCAGCCATCAAAACCTTGCAATACAAGTGTCTGCGATAATGATACTTCATCTAAGAAGAAGTGAAAGCTAGACGATCCGAATACTTTTAATGCATTTGAAGGTAATATCAGTCACAAGTTGATGTAGCTCTATGCTCAGGCAGTCAATTAGACTCCAGAACTGGAGACTACAAACCGATGGCTGTCAGTGGTACGACTAGTAGTGGTACACGGCACACATGGCTGTCACAAAGGCTGAGGAAGCAAAATATTCTCCCCTGTATCTGATAAAAAGAATGAAAGATTTACACAGAGGATGGATGAAACATTGTAACAGTTCCCTAAGGTTCCTTATGATCTCACAGTTTACTGTAAACATATACTTCAAAGACGTTGCTAGAACAGATATTGTTGAGTAAAGACACATCATGGGAGGATAAAAGGGGGAAAGAAAAACTGATAGATGAGAGATTGTGAAAGAGTCATGCTATGACAGACAGAAATAAATATGTCATAGATAGACAGATAGATGGACAGGCAGGCAGAGAGAAACGACAGTCCCTTTACCTAGATAATCAAGATGTAGATGATGTTTGTTTGCAGGAATCCACAATCATTACTACTAAAATGTCTTTGACTTTGCCAAAAAATAATTAAAAGCACAATGTCATCTTACAACTGCTTTTGTAATTGTGAAATGGTGAGAAAACCCAGTTTTCCATGTATTAAGCAAAAGTAATACCCAATTTTCTCCAAAGCAACCAGATAGCAAGATAATATCAGGTGTGAAATAAGACTGCAGGCCCAGTGGGATGGGTGGGGGATACGGGTGAGAGAAATGGGAAGGAGGGCTACAGAGGCAGGGAAGTGAGAGGGGGTGGATGGGTGACACAGGGTGGTAGCTAAGCTTTTCACGTCTCTATTTAGAGGATGTGCTTGCCGTCGGAGGCAGAGTAATTAGCTGTGCTGTTAGCTGGGCTGATGGTGTGTGTGTGTGTGTGTGTGTGCGCGTGTGTGCGTGCGCATACTTGTATGTGTGTTAGTGCATTTAAACCCGCTTGGCAGAAACACAAAATGGAAGAGAATACACCCAAATACGAGCTGCTTAACACTGAAGATACGATGGAATAATGTCCACCCTTCAGCAGCGTTTTTTTCTCTTTATTCCTTGCCCTGAAATGTATTTCTCTCCTTGGATAACAAGCAGTCAGTAGTTTATATGCACAGGCATACTTAAAGACAAGGCCTGCTATATTGACTGTACATTTGCCCTTATCCGTAATACATAGACAGTGTGACTCCAATTACCAGTACAGCTCGCATCCACACACACACACACACATACACACACACTCACACAAGTACACACATCCAGGACTCCTCCCTCCCAATACAAACCCATGCTCCCTTTTCTCTCCATCAGGATTTTTCATTCTCTCCGTCTCCTGTCGGGTCTGCTGCCCCTTATCCTGCTCCTTTGCGCAGGCTGCATTAGTCTGCAGTCGCCGGTGGAAAACTGGGTCAGGGGCTGTTGCAGCACCATCCTGACCCGTGCCGCTCCAAACCAGTTCAAAGCTTCATTACAAAAACAGCGCAGCCTTTGTTCTCAGGTTGCTCTCTCTTTTAATGTATTACTGTCATTAGATGAACAACAGGCATTCACAGTGGGGTGGAAATCAGCAAGACCCTTCATTCTGGCATCACTTGACAACCGCTCAAGAGGTGCTCTTCCATACATTTTACTCTGAATGGTTTAAATAATCAACAGCCTATATTTCGTTATGGCCTGCTGGGCTTTAGTCATAAAAGGGGCCAAACACACGGATACCAACTTTTAGCTGAAAGCACTCTCTGGTAGTCTCTTGTGGTAATATGGAGAGCAAAATGCGAAGCGCTGGGAGAGATTACCTGTGGGCTTAAGTAGGGAAAGATAATGAAAAGCGAACAAGACAGGTGCGTTAGGTTAGGTTAATACACTGGTGATTGGGAGCGTGGGAGGGGCTGTGAGAAGGAGCATGTTGTGCATGTGTGTGGGCGTGTCCCTTTGGCTGGGTGCCCACGGAACCATGACAGTAATATACAGCATTACGAAATGTTGTGATGTAACAGCTGATGTAAAACATATAAGTAGCTGGTAAGATCTAAAGCAAGTACATAAATGTGGTGTTGATAAATGTAATTTACACAATTACACACAATGTCTAGGTTACGCATTTATCACTGAAATAAAGAAATAAGGACATCACCCTTCTTTAAGCCGTTCTGGATACCACAACAAATCCAGCCACAGAACTGGTCAGTAGATGAAAATCCACTTCCTGTTTTGTGCAAAAGGGAGTAAACCCAAGTCAGTGTGTAGGGTAAGATGCCAAAAGGGAACGCCGCCTTTCCCCTTTCTTCAGAAAACTAAAATGAACTAAATGCTCCCACATGGACATTGTGAGAAGTCGAGATTACAGGCAAGATATTCCACTGTATCTCTGCTAGCAAGAATCTGACATGACCTAAATCTGATACCAAGGTACATAATAATATTACACTACAAATACCAGAAGGCCAGCAGTTAACCCGCAGTTACTATAAAGTCAATATGTGGGAAACTGAAGTTATATATACATTATATATATAGTACGGTACATCCACGCTAAATAAGCAACTCTTACAGCATTACTGGGGCTGTCGCCATTAAGATGTAATCCAAAACACATTCTTTACTCATCTTCCAGAAGTGGAATATGGAAAAAGCTTGCACATCAAGAGCGAGTGAAATCTTTATCCGCATGTGCCAGCCATCCAAACAGCTAAGCACTGCTTAGAGTCCATTTACACCTGGTCGTTTCATGCATCTTAAGTATTAGGATGGATGATGGATGAAGATTATCCACAAAAAATGCAGGTATAAATGCATCTAAGATGCTTTAAAAAACTGACAAAAAAGAATCACCCAAATCCATTTTAGGACGTTGTTTTAGATTCATTTTACCCAGTTTTACACATGTAAATACATCTGTCTCTCTAATCCGCAATGACGGTGCCCTTCTCGACGTGAGATTCCATCGCAGGCCGATTACACCCACTGACTTTGCCCATGCAGGGCTCCCCTCAAAGTGGTACGTTTTACTCTAACTTTAACTACATGAAAAATGTCTGAAGTGGCTGCCTTTATCTTACCTTCATCATAACTGAACAGAGGAAGGGGGCATGTTGCTGGTATTTCCACTGAAACAAGCACAAACACTTGTGTCCACAGTATAAGCACTGGGTCAATCACAGCTAAAAACACCCTCAGTTCTTCCTCTCCTGCACTGATTACCCCTGATCCCCATTTCTGTCTATTTCTGATGCATCCTCAATATATATATATATATATATTATATATATTGAGGATATATATGTATATACATATATGTGTTTTTGAGGTATACACACTATTATATTTTATGTGTTTTTATGTTACTCTGGTAAAGTATCTTGGGTTTATAAAAGGCACTATATAAGGAAAACACATTATCATCATTAGCCTGAGCAAAATCTCATAAAAACCTCAGGCAGACTGAAAATAGGCCGTTCTTTTAGACGAGTGCGTAAATCACTCAAAACACTATCTCATGTTCTCAAGCTCTTCGAAATGCCAGGCTCAAAATGATACAAAGTTGTACTATTTGGAAACTGGCTGGAAAACGCTCTACCCTCCAGCCACATTTTTTGACCATAAACATGACCATACGCACGCCTCCACCATGATGAGTGTCCCTTCGATGTCACTTTCATATGACTTGCCAAGATTGCTGACAAAATTACATCCAACAGATCCAATCCAGAGGAATGCCACCAGCCAGCAGACAGATGCCACTCACATGTGTCCTGACTGGTGCCCGGTGGCGTGACTGGCAGCACCTTCGTGTCGGCTGTGATTTGCTCAGTGGCACATGTAGAAGGTGGGCGCGTTTGAGGGGGCCCGCATAAAGACGCGCTTCGGCTGTTCGTGAGGCGTCGTGCCATTTCGGCGAGCACAAACGACAGAGGCGCTTCTGTCTTGCTGAAAAGCGGCCGTATCTCCTCTGACATCTGAGAGAGAAGGTGCTCTGCGGCACAGACTCGACGCCTTGACTCAGCTAACTCTGAGAGAGTAGGTGCTCTGCGGCACAGACTCGACGCCTTGACTCAGCTAACTCTGAGAGAGTAGGTGCTCTGCGGCACAGACTCGA
>JAOXYF010000010.1:9855429-9865698 GCA_028565775.1 Sternarchorhynchus goeldii
GCCCTAAACCTACTATACCCTACCCTAACTCTAACCCTAGCCCTAAACCTACTATACCCTACCCTAACTCTAACCCTAGCCCTAAACCTACTATACCCTACCCTAACTCTAACCCTTTTTTGGATATTTTCCTATACAATGTGATCTATTATGGCTTGTCAATTGTGGTGATGGGAATTTTTATAACACACTTTTACTTGGGATTTATTTATTGATTTATTTATGGATGATTTGACACACATTTTTATATGTACTCCATGATTTGCGGATGGTGTTATTATATATTTATAGAATATATTTATTTATTTATTTAATGAATTATTAAATACCCTAACTACAGCACTTAAGGTTTTTATTGGGGGAAGCCGTTCCCTTGAATGGTACTCCAACATTCCTTAGAATAGACTTTTTTGATTACCCCTGTTCTACAAAAGCACTTTTTTTGACCAGAATGTAGTCCAGACCCCGGTCTTTGTCCGTTCCCTCAATCCTACAACTTTGTCACATTGAGTCCCGGAGAGCTGAAATAGACGACGCCGGACTCCAACACACGTTAGTATAAAACCGTTTATTTTTGGACTAGCAAACAGACAACAAACGCTTACCCAAGACGAACACCAACGGCAACGAACCAAAGACCGACAAAGACCCAGTGACATGCACACGCTTATACACACTCACTCTAACGAGACACAGGTGAAACGAGTAACACTAACGAACATTCACGAGTAACATTGACATTCACGAACACTGACGAACTTCCACGAAACCAACACCACACAGACTTACTCTCGCTCATGCGACACAGACACACCCCCACACGGACACGCCTACACACAAACGAGACAGGGGAGGCAGCCAGGGCGGCCACCGTGACACTTTCCCTCCGTTGGGCCCTAACCCTAACCTTCCCCTCCCGGACCCTAACCATAACCTCTCCCGTCCCGGCCCCCAAATTTAACCCTTTTTCCACCAGCACCTAGCCCCTAACCCAATCCAAAATTTAACCTGCTCCCCCTTTTCTCTCACTTCACTGAGCTTCCCATGATTCATTATGGCAATTGGTGTGCCTGTACATCAAAAGGTTTTTACCATTTTTTAAATCTTAATTTTATAAACCCAACCCAAACCCTACCCTAACTCTAGCCCTAAACCTACTATAACCCTAACCCAAACCCTACCCTAACTCTAACCCTAGCCCTAAACCTACTATAACCCTAACCCAAACCCTACCCTAACTCTAACCCTACCCCAAACCCTACCCTAACTCTAACCCTAGCCCTACCCCTCCTGTCTAACTCAGTAGAACCAGCCGACAGCTGCAATAACCAGGTGCTGCTGTACATGGAGAGGAAATTTAACTCATCCCTTTAACTCATCCCTCAATGTTCGACACTATACATAAGTACAATAACAATAACTGCAATAATTTACTCTTTGAATTTGTAATGCAACTTCAGACATGCAATTATAAATACAGCCACTGTCACTTTACCTTTTTTATCACTACACCCACTGATACTCTACACTCATACTGATGTTTATAGACCCTGCCACCTTATACTTCTGTATATATATTAGTTTTTGTATTTGTATATGTATATATTGCAAATTTTCCCACTGTTTTAAATTGTTTTAAATAATTTTTAGAATGTTTATTTTTAGAGTGTTTATTCTTTGCTTTTTTTTCTTTACAACAACTGCTACTGTAAAAAACACAATTTCCCTCTGGGATCAATAAAGTATATCTGAATCTGAATCTGAATAATCGGACTCCAGTGTTTTGAAGGTGTTGGACACCTGGTGTGATTTTGACCCATTCTTCCATATAAACTTTTTTCAGATCTTGAAGGTTACAGAGGCCTCTGCTATGAACTCTCTGGTTTAGTTTTGGTTTATTCTTCTTCTCTGAAACCACTTGAGAGTTTCCATGGACTGTGTTTGGGATCACTGTCTTGCTGATGTCCACCCTCGTTTCATCTTTAGCATCCTGGTAGGTGTCAGGTAGATTTTTATCAGGAATGTCTCTGTGCATTTCTCCATTCCTCCTTTCTTCATTTATATGAAGTCTGACAGTACCATATGCTGTGAAACAGCCCCACATCATGATGGTCCACCTCCACCCTTCCCTGTTGGTGTTTTGGGAGTGCAATGCCGTTTCTCCTCCAAACATGGTGTGTGCAGTGAGATCCAAAGAGTTCAGTTTTGGTCTCATCTGACCAGACTATATTCTCCCACTATTATAAAAATGTTATGAAGCAAACTTTAAACAAGCTTCAACATGTTTGTTCTTCAGTAATGCAGTCTTGTGTGGTGAGTGTTCATACAGGTTATGGAGGTTGAGTGCATTACTTATTTTTTGAATCAATTCAAATCAAACATGTAACTGCTGATTCCAGGTCTTTCTGAGGCTCAACACAAGTGGACTTTGGGTCTTGGACAACTCTTCTGATTATTCTTTTGAGTCATCTGTCAGAAATCTTGTGAGGAACACCTGGTCATGGTTTATGGTGAAATATTTTTTTCCACTTCTGGATTATGGCCGCAGCAGTGCTCACTTGAACATTCAGAAGTTTAGAAATTTGGTTGTAATCAGGTCCATCAGTATGTTTTGTATAAAAAATAAGGTTGTGAAGGATTTCCATGCCTTTTTCCACCTCCTTTACTTTGAGTTCAATATGGATTTATTTGTTTTTATTTCTTTGTGTTTGTGGATTACTTGGGTTGTTACCAACATCTGGTGAGAATTTCATGTCAATAGCCCAATCAGAAATATATTTACTGAGAAATATGTTGATGTGTTCAGTTCTTATTTTCTGTGCTGTATCAGAAGTGGCTGAAGTGTGCACGCTGTGCATATTTTATTTTGGCATACGCAGAGGCTTTTAGGCATAGAGGTGAGAAGGGAATCCAAGCCAAAGCAAAAGATGTGCAGTTAGATTTAAAATGTAAGGCTCACGCATGCACACATCCATGCAGGCACACACACAAACAGCTTGGGTGTAGTCAGTTTTTCATTAGAGGTCATTTGGATTCACTGTTTGGCTTTGTTCAATGTTGGATTCACAGTTTGGATTGAATGATTTCATACCCTCTTCATACTGATGGTTTGTGCTGGTATACATCATGGATACTTTCTATATTTTGATGTATGTGTTGTTTTTATTTACAATACAATACAATCTTTATTTATAGAGCATTTTTAAAACAACAGATGCTGACCAAAGTGCTGTTCAGTAATAAATAAACAATATAAAACATTACATCACCCAACATATTTTAAACACTCAGACAACATTAAAAGAACAAAAATGAGACTTTAGCCGAGATTTAAAAATCAGCAGTGATGGGGATAGCCTAACATTTAATGGCAGCCCATTCCATAATTTGGGAGCCAAAACTGCGAAGGCACGATCGCCTCTATGCTTCAGCCTAGATTTAGGACTAACCAGAAGAAGCTGATCAGCTGATTTGACAGACCTAGATGGAACATAAGACTGCAGGAGCTCAGTAAGATAGTTTGGAGCTACCCCGTTCAATGCCTAGGGTTAGCAAAAAGCAAAATCTTAAAATCAATTCTAAAATGAACAGGAAGCCAAAACAGGGTAGCCAAAATAGGTGTGATATGCTCCCATTTACGAGATTTTGTTAAGAGACGTGCAGCAGCATTTTGAACCAGTTGCAGCCTGGAAATAGCGGCCTGACCAACTCCAGAATATAACCCATTGCAATAATCAAGTCTTGAAAAAATAAAAGCATGTATAACCTTCTCAAAGACTTTAAAGGATAAAAATCGTTTGACCTTAGTTAAACACCTCAACTAAAAGAAGCTGGTCTGTATAATAGAATTAAGTTTATCTAACTTAAAATCCTCATCCATCTTGACACCGAGATTTTTGGCAAAAGGTTTTACATAGGTATCCAGCACACAAGTCCTTATGGAGGGTTTAAGTGATGCTACCAGGCCAAAAAATTAACACTTCAGTTTTACTTTCATTAAGATTTAAAAAGTTAAGAGCCATCCACACCTTAATTTCCCCAAGACAATCTAACAGCAACTTCACAGAATTTGAATCATGTTGACGAAGAGCAAAGTAAATTTGGGTATCATCTGCATACATATGAAAAGAGATAATATATTTCCTCAAAACGGACCCCAAAGGAAGCATATATATAGAAAATAAAACTGGACCCAGAATGGAACCCTGGGGGACCCCACATGTCAGAGGTGATGAGGAAGATACAAAGTCACCAAGGCTGACCGAAAAACTCCTGTCAGATAAATAAGATATAAACCATTCCAGTGCAGTGCCTTTTATACCAACCCATTTCTCTAGCAGAGACATGAGAATGCCATGGTCTATCAAATCAAAGGCAGCTGTCAAGTCTAAAAGCATAAGGATTGCAGAAGCACCCGAATCAGTAAATAATAACAAATCATTAAATACTCTAAGTAGCACAATTTCAGTGCTATGAAAAGGTTTAAAACCTGACTGAAACACCTCTAAAATACTGTTTCTATCTAAAAAAATTTGCAGTTGCAACAGTACAACTTTCTCCAATACCTTTGCAAGGAAACGGAAGCTTAGAGATAGGTCTAAAATTTGAGAGCACTAAAGGAATTACAGTTATTATTTAGCTTCAAAAGAACAGATTATTACTGAACAACTCATCTGGGCATCTGTTTTCTTGAAAACCTCATCTAAGTTCTGAGGTCAGTCCTAGTAATGTAATTTAAGCTAAAGAGTTTTTATGAAAAATTAAATGACCACTCAAAGCAGAGGACTTATTGTTTTTTTTAAGATTCTAGACTTCTAGTTGAAACTAGAGTTCTAGTTGAAACTTAGAGTCCTAGCAAGACAGATTAGGTTGGAAATTGTAATGGAGAGCAGGCCTACATCCTTGAATTTATTAAAGTATTCATCATCTCTGTTGTATTTAACAAAAAAAGAAAAGCTTTATGATTCTATTCTCACTATCTTTAAGTCACTGGGACAAACACCAGTGCTATCTCAAGCTATTTGTAAGACAAGAGAAGATGATATTTTCATAATAATAATACGTTATTATATTATTCCTATTGCCACTACATACCACAGTCATGAAAGTCTCGAAGGCTTTTTGCAGCATAATGGGGCATCTGATTTGAGCATTGTGAGGCTTAACTCCCCTTCACTTTGCTGACAACATTATTCTGTAACTTGCTATAATCAGACTGTCACACTGCCTGCTTGTGTTTTTGGTTGTACCTAAAGCTTAACATCATAATAAAAACAAGTTTTAAATGTAGTCCTAAGAAAATATTTGGTCCTTTTATGTCTATTCAAAGGCTATTGTAAATTTTCGTAAAATTAGCAACATCTCACCTTCCATGTGTCATTGTCTGGATTGTGTTAAAAAAAAACACTTTTTATTTATTCGCTAGGGTTTCGCCCTTCATATCTTAGCAGGTTATGTCACTGCTGTTAAACTCTTCAGAAACCTGCTTGTTGGTTTTAAATGCTTCAGGTTGTATGCTGCCTTTCCTTGACTACAGGCAGTGGTTGCTGTGCAGGCCACAAATAACTACCAGCAGTTATGAGAACATCAGCAGACACTTCAAAACCATTTGTCATTAACTTATTGCTTAAGACAATATGAACACAAAAAAAGCAAAGAAAAGCTTGAACCGCACAAACAATTCATAAAATGAATATTCTAAATACAAATCCACATTAAGTACTGACAAAAACAAAATATTGTTTTGTCTAAAACATACTACGTGTCTTTTAGTGTGACTTTGTTTATGGCTTTAAGGTACTTGTTCCAGCACATTCTGTACATTATGTGCAATAGCCCACATGATCAAAACATAAATGCTTAAAAACTACCATAATTACAGGACTTTTCTCTAGCTACTTGTTGTATATATGTATAAGAGAAACTATTGTTTATTATTAATCTGCCAAATTAGGTATCAATTCAATAAACAAACCAGTGTTTATTTAGTAAACACAAGGTAACATTTTAACTCCACTAATTTTATAAGAAGGTGCTTCTCTCTTTCATTTAAAACCCATAAAAGTTGGCTTTTGCCTGAGTCCAGCCAGTGAACCAGGACTTCAGCGGGGTAAAACTGAGTGGGTGGAGTTAGGCTGAATAGCTGTTGACAGAAATTGTTCTCCACAGACATCAGTTCCTTTCTTATTTCAGGAAACTCTACCAGACCCATCAGTGTTTGTGTTCTTGTGGACCAACGGGGTGGGTGTTTGAGTGTCCTTCCCTGCTCCCTGTTATTAATCCCTATTAATAAAGGTTTTTGTCTCCAGACCTCTTATGCTGCAACATTATCATAAAACACTGTAGACTTAGAGTCAACATATGTATTAGAACTAAAGGTATTGTGTTGTTTGTGTTGTCAGTGTCATCCACCTTACTCTATGAAGGTTATAAATAACTACAATTAAAAAAACAGACCATGTTGGAACATTGGTCAGATGGACTGGCAAACAGTGTGGTGCAAGACAGTGTGGTGCAGTTCAGCCTCTAATAAAACAACCCACAGCTTTTTCCTTTCAACTTTTCTCACGAAACTCTAACTCTCCACAAACACAATTCTATTCACCTTGCTCCTTACTGCCAGCAAGAAAATGCAAGAATTTCCTCATTTTGGCAGCCTCTGAACTTACTGCTGATGATTGATACATACTAATAATTGTACTGTTATCTCTTTGTTTTCCTTGCATTCTTATCACCATCATTATAAAAATAAATACTTCACCCATGTTTACACTGCAATGTACACATACTGTATTTTCACACTTAAGTGCTTTCACACAATACATATACTTGAATATATCTCCTGTGTAATGTTGACATATCACAGCATGTTTGCTAGCTAAAAACCTGCAAAGAACCTGACCACAATGCAGTCTCTGGATCATACAAATTCACTCCATGCAACGTTAGAAAGATCAGGCCTGTCAGATTATACCGATCAACTCCTTGTCTAGGCTCTCGTTATCTCAGGCCATGACTGGTGGAATTCTCCATTGGCCAGCCTTCCAGCATGCAGCACAAACCATTGTTTGTGACTGAACATGCAGCAACTCAACTGATCTTCAAGCAACCCGGGTTCAAGGCCTTGATGCTTACTTTCACAGCCTCCAGGGCGGTGGCTCTCATCACTCTGAAGCTGTTAGGCATAACATGCCTGCGCTTTATGCCAACAATTACGATCTGTGAACGAGCAATGAGGCTTTGAAGCATTCCCAATCCAGGCTGTGTTCAGGCATGGCTCCTCAGTGCTTAGAATGTGCTCGCTGGCCCCATCCAATCCACAGTGCCCATGAGCGCCGGAGCACCTGATCGCTGGACTAACTCACATTAGCAGCTTAGCACACCTCTCCATGTACACAGCAACAGGATCTTACCACCTGGAGCTCCAGATTTCTACTTAAATAAATGGCATATTGTTGCATTTTTTAAATCTTTATTATAGCACATTTGCTATCAGCACCAGCACTGGAGCCACTCTTTATTTTGGGCAATTGTATTTCCTTCAGCCGTCTTTGATTTCTGTCTCAACACTCACTGGAAATCTGGTCTTAAAGCCTTTACAGTAAGTCCTGTATCTGTATTCTGTATCTGCTAGTCTTTTTTGCACCTTAGATAAAAGCATCTGAACAAAACTTGGTGAAAAGTTGTTAGAAGACCATTGTTACATCATATTTAAATAATTATTTTTAAGCAAAATCCATATTTGTTACAGTAAGCTACAGGTTTCTACCTGTCACATAGCTGTGAGGTACATAATGTATTCATATTGAAGTAGCTGCTACTAAAATTAAGAAACAAATAACATTTCTGGGAGTCTAAGTAATGGTCTGTTCTTCAGAGAATCTGATTTGCAGGCATAACTGTGAGTCTCTCTTTCCTCTTGACTGCTAAAACATGAACTAGCATAGTGATGACAAGATCACAAGGAACCAAACAGCTCAGTTGTAGAAGTGGAGCATGAACTTGCCAAAACACCATCTCACATGAGACAAAACAGTTACCTCTCCTGTACCTCTTCTTTGTAATGGGCATGTTGTTAAAATTGGGAAATTGAAAGAGGTTCATTGCCAGGCTGTAACGTTTGACCTTCAACTACCCATCATGCCCCTAATGATGCTTCCTTTTCCTGGGCCTGGAAGCTGCAATGCATCACACAACACAGGTGACCTGATTGAGCAGCCATTTTAATGGTCTAACAGCTCCCCTTTGAAAAGGCAACAAATGAAACACAAATATCAGGCAATTAGCACGCTTTGTTTCACAACACATTTCAGGACATTCACAGGTGTTCTTTTAAAATGCAAATGCATGGTTTAGAGTTGAAAGGCAGCAGAAGAGGTCCTTTGTGCCTGGCTGAGTCATGAATAAACCCCTCATTGAAATGACATGATACCTTTTTTGCCCTGAGCTGAGAGCACAGGAAAACCATTACGAGTGTTCAGTGTAAGCCTCTTCATCAGACCCGAGAGAGGACCAGGCTAAGCAGCCAGTTAAAGCCGAAGAAAATAAACAAAGACACCAACCAAAAATGATCAAAAATGCAGGAAACAAAAAGGTTATGGAAATGCTTAGTAATTATGGATGTTTTCTAAACTGTCAACTGATATTTGGGCATCACATATGAATGCAGATGAAATATGAAAAATAATATGTGTTATATCATAACAGGACATTTGGCACTTGGGCAGATTAAACAGATTCAAACTCTAGCAGTATTATTGTTGGTAAATCTTTACTCCAAGAGTATTCATATACAGGTCTATAACCAAAAAATCCACATGGCTCTCTCACAATTCTCTATTTTTGGATTTTGCTTTTACTTTGTTGTGCTTTGAGTGTGCTATTTTAAAGTGCACCTCTATGTGAGCTGCTTATCCCTAGTGTCATGCCTTTCATGTGACTAGTAGGGGCAGGCGACTTGTCATTGCTGGATAAACGGGGGACAAAATGAGAGCGCTCTGACAGCAGCCTGTGTTGAAGCCAACATTCTGCTAATGGACCAGCAGGGTTAGCTGGGTCATTCAGTAACTGTAATACTGTTCACCGAAAGAACTGATTGAGGGGCACAGTACATATTATATGGCAAAAACAGTCTAGACAACTGTCAAAGGGGAAATGTAACTAGCTGAGTAGGTTGAATTGCAGTTACCAAAGACAAGAAGTCTACAATGCAAAAATGTTGGCCACCTCAGCAGATCTATAGCTCTTACACAGAAAAAACGAAGAACAATGAGTAACTGTCATGCACTGAGGCAAATTACAAATATGAGGAGCTGAAAGAAACTTTCACAGTTATTCTCCAGTTTCAAAACTTGCCATGAAATTTTGAAATGTCTTCTCAGTTTCTCCAGAATTAACACAATGTGTTGCTGCTATCATGACATATCTGTTCTCCTCATAGAGGAGCTCTTTTCAAGCACAACTCTCTTCTCTTTAAAATTCCTTTCAGCTGCCTTTTACCACAGGCAAGACCATCACTGACATTACGGCACAAAGAACAGCTTGACCACAATCCACACATTTCACTGAGCACTGTTGTGCCAGCTGCACTATGAATATTTGTTTTATATATTCTTACAGGTCTTAATGAGGTGATGACATTTATCAGATATGTGAAACCAAGACTTTTGAATATAGAAAAAAACATCTATGAATACTACTTTTAATTCATTCTATATGGACTTCCTATATCTGTTATATAGTGTTTTCTGATGTGAACCACAGAGAGCAATATCACGTTTTCTGTAAGGTCACAAGTGTATAGAGTTACTCTGCAATAAATGGCATTTTGGAACTCCTAATGAACAATAAAACAATTGTCAAAGATCATGCAAACCAATGAAATCCAGAAATCACACAGTTAAAACCCGAATGCTGAATTAACTGCAGCACTGAATTAACCCTCACAGTGACCATTGGTGTTCTTCTGGACTGTTGTATAAAAATGTTCTTGGGAGGTCTATTAATTAAAGTACCATTAACCTCGGAACTAGTGTTGGTGCCACATCTCCTTCGCAGATCTCTGTACCCTACATGCATCCACTGGCTAAGACTACGCAGTTGGCATTTCCAGCACACATCATCAAAAGCACATGGAGGCTGGATATTCTTGCGGGACAACACCGAAGAGACAACTACTGTCAGAGCAACTATTATGTTGTTAATTTCAACTTTGAATGTGAAAATCAGCATGGCTCACTAAGCATTTTTTTTTTGGGGGGGGGGGGGGGG